>PVLD010001693.1:0-190889 GCA_004027595.1 Dinomys branickii | reverse complement strand
TGAGAGGATCAACGGCCTGACTAAATTTGCATGTCTGTATATGGGTCCATACATCTACAATTCGAAGATATCAATGGATAAAGCAACAACTACTGTTGAGACCATATCACCTTGTCTATAGATTAGTTGTGATTGTACTATTTTCTTGGTTTTGTTTTTTTTTTTTTTGCGGTACTGGGGATCGAACTCAGGACCCTGCGCTTGCTAGGCAGGCGCTTATTCCACTGAGCTATATCCCCAGCCCTGTGATTGTACTATTTTCTATGATAATGGGTGTCTGTTTGTCAATATGTTTTTGTACTTTTATGTTTCTAAAATAAAAAAAAAAAGAAAAAAGCTTACATAAAAATTATCATTAAATATCTACATCTCTCTGTAAGAAGTGTGGCAAAATCTATGGTACCTAGGAAGGAAATGAATAATGCTTATTTTATCTTCTTACTGCTGTTGGATGTTTAATAGGGGGAGTTATATGCACAGAATGGGTCATCCTGCCCTTTTCAGATCAGATCTATAGCTAATCCGAATCTGAGGGGGACTAATGATTGCCTAACAGCATGACGCCTGGCCTTACACACTTTTTTGGCAAAGAATTATGTAAGGAGATTATGCAGAATTAAGTAGAGTTGCTAATGACATGCCTACTGCAGCATGAAGATCTAGCATGGATCTGTGTTTTAGCACAGTAAGTAAAGCACGGCTGCCTCCAATAGGTTAGCACTATCACTGTAGAGAGAGAAGCAGGCTGTGTCAAGGAGAACATCCACCGTGTTGGTTGTATCTTTGACTAAGAAATGTCTCGGGTGGGGCATAGCATGCTCCTGCTCAGAGCCGGATGAAGTTTGCTAAGCTCCTGCAGCCAGAAAGTGAATTAGCAGGACTCTCTAGCAGGAAATAAAGAAGGAACAGGAAGTGCTTGGCAGAGAAAATTATTTTAAGAAGTTGAAGTCATTCGGCATTGTGCATTTCTCAAGAACAGATTTTGGCCCAAGTACCAGAGCAGCTACTCCACAGTGCAGATCTTTACTTCTCATATTCTCTCTCATATTTCATTTGATGCTCAGCCTAAAAGCATATTTGTGGGTCAGAGAAGAGTTCACCCCTACCACTGTGTGTATTGTGGCCTGTCAGGTCCAAGGCAGCACTACATCTAGTGCCAAGGGTATCTCATGCTGCTTCTGGATATGTAATGCTGGGCGTCTAAGGCTGCTTCTCTGTCCAGACTGGTAACCCTACCATTTGCAGCTAGTGAAGACTTGAAATGTGATTTTCCAAATTCAGCTGTTCTGCAGTCATAAAACAAACACTGATTTTGAACATTTTGTTTGGAAAAAAGTAAAATTAATAATTTATTTATTGTGATAAATTAATAATTTTATATTGATTTCATCTTAAAACAATATTTTGGAGAGAATAGTAAATAAAATTTATTTCATGTGTATCCTTTACTTTTTAATGTGGCTCCTAGAAAATTTTAGATTATGTATATGCTTCATGTAATAATCCTGGACAAGGCTGATCTAACTTTTGCAATTCAGATGCTCACTGTGACTGCATAGCCAGTGGGAGGCGGTGTAGTACAGTGGTTGAGGGCATGGGCTCCAAGCCGTACTGCTGGAGCTCCTCAACCAGCTCTGTCACATAATTGCTGTAATACTTAGCAAATCATTTATGTCTCTATGCCTCTGTTTCCTTCACTGTAAACAATGATAGCAGTACCTGCGTCATAAGGTTGCAGAGAGTATTGAGTGAATTAATGCTTGTAAAGCATGTGGAGTAACATCTGAACACATGGCATTAGTAAGGGCTCCACGATGAGAGCTGCTAGCTATTATAATATTTTTAAAAGCACTGTTGTTATAACAACTCCCTCTTTTCCCTTTTCTGTCTCTAGACAGCAAGGGCCTGGATCCTCCAGAGTAGAACCCGTAGGTATAGCATCTACAGTAGGTGGCACCTTCTACCCAAGAAGCCTCCTCTGCTAACATTCCTTGGCTCTGATGTGACTTGGGCTCTGAAAGTTCCTCCAGACATAAGAAGGAAGACGGCCAAAGCTCTGCCCAAGTCCTCAAGCACCATGACTTTTGTTTGCAAATGAATGTCCGCCCAGATATAAGACCACTCTTCACTGGGCCACTTTTCAATTTGCTTGAAGGACCCTGACAATGAGTAACCTTCCCCTCCCCTTCCTCCTCTCTCATTCTGCTTGTTTTCTCTCCAAGTTCTGAATTTGAAGGTCTGGGGTTCTCAGGTCTTCATGCTTTGGGAGGGGAAGGACAACTGACTTGTGGGATTGGCACTGTCTGCAGGGCGTCTGGAAGAGCCAGGCCCACCTAGAAACTGGGCTGTTTGTGGAGGAAGGGGCAGCTGTGGAGCTGTCAGGTGACTCCTCTGAGGCCTCAGGTAGGTAATTTCTTCCTTCACTTTACTACAAAAGCATAGGGATAAATAAAATATTGTAATAAATGGCACCCAGGCAGCTGCGCATGCTCCAAAGGATGGCACATTGATGTGCCATGCAAATTGTGTGGAAAAGTAAAAGAATAGACAATTTAGTAATGAGAAGACATTTATCAGCCCAAGGCATGCTTCACAGAAAAAAAATCAAACCAACTAGATACAAAAGCCTGTGCATTAAAAAGTGAGCCTGCTCTGGAAATTTGTTTTTGTTGTTTGGGATGTGCTTTCCAGTGGAGTTAATATTACATGGGATTACAGGATGATTTTGATTTCAAGATAACTTGCTAAATCCACTTTCATAGTCACAGATGGTTGGGGGTGTAGCTGGAGAATTTGACTTTCTAAAGCAAATAATGAGGAGCAGGTTCTTTTGAATTAAAAAGTTATTCATCCTTATACAGCAAGATTCACCTTATGTTTCCTTAACTAACTGATGCATCTGTGTATGCATTTCAAAAAAATACATTTACATGAGACTTTTCAAGAGAAGGCCTCAAGGAGCACTCTGTCCACCTGAGCTTCCAAATCAAGTTCTTGATTATCCATACATTTCTTGGGTCATGGGACCTCCGGCGGGCTCGTGTGCTCTGCACGGAAGCGTGATGTTTTTCTGATCATGTTTTCTTGGTTGGGTTGTGATGGTTTGAACCTACCTTTTGGCTGCACTGGCACTGTTTTAGTCTCTACGCTCTTAAGTGGTGCCAATTTGATAGCTTTGATTCCAAATCCAAGACTTACTATTTTTTGTTTCTTTTTCATAATTTTATGAAGACACAAATGACAGCTAATAAACTACATATATATGAACGTACAATTTGGTGAGTTTTGACAAATGTATACTACACCTGTGAAACCACCCAGACTGAGATCCTGGATGCATCTAGCACTACTGAAAGTTCTTTTACGTCCCTTTATAAGCCATGCTCCTTTCTTCCATTCGCCACTACCACCGATTCACTTCCTGACACCACAGGTTCAGTGTTTTTCTTTTTTTTCCTTTGGTCAGCATATGAAAGTAGGGCAGCATGCCTCTGCTTGTGTGCGCTTGCTGCTCTCAGCAGGTTAGACTTAGGCTGCAGGCCTTTGGGGAGAGGAGGAGGTGAGGGGGCAGAGTTTGATAAGGTCTGATTTCACGCAGCTGTCATTTCCGGGGAGAAGTTTTAGTGGGAACGCAGCATTAATTGAAGACAGCAGATGCAAGACCCGGGTTTCTGACAACCCTGAGGCCAGAGCTGTTAGTGCAGTCACTCAAGAGCAGAACTTGGACCATTTGTGTCAGGGTCAGGTCACTGAAATACAGAGTCCTGGGCCACACGTTGGTCCTGCTGACTCCAGACAGAAGCGTTTTTAACAAGCTTCCGGGTGAGTCTGATACCCACTACATTTGAAAACTTCTTAACAAAAGTCCATTGTACTTCCTTTTGCACCTAATGTAAAGTTCTCTCTTCCCTTTGCGGAATGTGAAAGTTTTATTTGCGTTTTCCCCAAATCCCTAACCGACTGCAGGCACTAATGTGAATGAAAATGCACAGAAGGAATGAGCTCTCGGAGATTCTTTATAGACACCGTCTTCCTCACTGGCTGCGCTGCATCTTCTCTGATTCAGCATTGCCATTTAATGACCCACTAGTCTCGTGGCACCATGTGCCTATTCCACTCCCTCCTGGAGTCAGCTCTTAAAAGAAGGTACCATTTACCTCCCATTTTACAGATGAGGAAATACAGACTCATAAAGTCAAGCATATTCCAGAATGTGGTGCAGTTAAGTGGTAGAGCAGTAGCTGAACAAGTTTGTGTAATTTAATCTCATTTTTAGGATCAGCTACACTCCTCCCCACTAGCTTTACCAAAACATGCCTACACTTGATTTTATCCGTTCCCTTTCCACAATTCAGCAGCCACTTGCAGAGAGAGGAAGAGGGCAAATACAAGTTGTGGTGTTATCTGGCCTTAATAAAAGACATTGGAACACAGAAAACCTTTTGATGAGTATCTTTAATCCTTGGGAAAGTAGAAGCATCCCATTAAAAATCTGGAAATGTCTATTCTGGCAAACTACCTAAATTTCTAAATATCTTCTTCCATGTAGCATTACTTGCCAGTGACAGCAGAAGGCAAGCCACCTACCTTTTTCGTTGATGCTGTGAATGATGGTTTTCCCCTCCTTATCTGTGCTTATTAGGAATGTAATAAGACATTCATTTTCTCCTTGCAGGGAGCAGGAAACAGAACTATCCTTTGAGAAATCTGTAGATAAAAGGAGCCATTCATTAGGTCAAATTAGATACAAAAGAGATGATCTTAAAAGTAGAGTAGTATTGAGTTTTAGTATGCAAATGAGAGTTTTCAATATTGCAAAATTGAAAAGGCGTAGAATTTTTCCCACCAAATGAGATTTTCATTTTTATTCACGTTCCAGAAGAACAGCTCCAGATGTGGTCAATCAGGGCCGACCATCGCATGTACCTATCAAAAATGCCGTGGGCAGGATTTCGATAGAGCAAACTCCCAGGCAGGTGCCCACAGCTGTCTCGGGAATAGAATAGCCCTGATTATGGTAATGAGGGGCCATATTTTCCTCTCTGCTGAGGGCATCTGAGAGGATGTCTAGATTACAGTGCTGCTCAGTCCAAACTGATACTGATACTTTTAAAGGGGCCTTTCTCACAATGGCATAGTCAAGATTGCCAGCCACCTACTGTCACAACCATATAAATAAATCAATATCAAGAAGAAGAGACAGAAGCATTATATAGCTGAGGGACAAGGAGTATAAAGAGAAACCTCAGATTAAAAGGAGCCCAGAATGACTATCTGTCATTCAGCATAGATTTTCTTAATTAAAAAGTCTAGTTTTGCTCAAATCTCTTCTAAATAAAATGTTTTTCTTGTTATGATTATTCAAGAGGCAGAGCATGCACATCATAACAGAAATTGAAAAACCAGTAAAAGGCCACTATGAGATTTATTTATCAGAAATTCTAGTGGTTCAGCTCCTCTGCCAAAATCATGCAGCATTTTCTTAATTAAATAAAACCAAACAGAAGCCCAAACTCCTTCATATTTCCCCTATGTCCCAAGTTGGAGAATCCTCCGGGGCACTAGGACAAGCACTGTTTTTCCAAAACAAGTGAGGAGAATGTCCATTTACTCTTAATATAAGACGTATGATTCAGTCCCAATGTTTGTGTGTTTTGAGGCAATGTTTCAGAGTACCAAGAATGAAACCATCCCAGATGATCTTGGGAAACTCTTCCTGGACTTCATACCTGTCATTAGCTTAAAAATAATATGGGTCCACAAAACAGAATCCATGTGCATTTCTCTCCCTCTTACAAAGAATATATTAGGTAATTATCTATTTGGGGTACACAAGTACCACAGCTATAGAAAAATAAATATTAAGTTGTCATTGCTGTTTGTCCTTGAATTTAATTTCTAAGATAAAAACCTGTAATAAGGGTGCTTTTGTATTATTCATGAGGATGGGGGTCTAGTAAAGCATGTACCATAAGATTTCAGACAATGGATGTAAGTCTTTAACACATTAGAATCATCTATGTAGTTATATAAGCATATTGAGAAATTTAATTCTAATCTAATTACAATCATTCTAGTCCTCTCCAAATGCTTATAACTGAGACCGGGTATATAGCTCAGTGGTACAGTACCTGCCTGGCAAGTGCAAGGTCCTGAGTTCGATTCCCATTACCAAAAAAAAAGTTTATAACCATCTAAATCACCTGAGAGTCAAAAAATATGGATTCTGGGGTGTGGGATTTTGATGTGGGAAGCTAGTGGTGTGCATGAGACTGTGAGATTTTAGGGAATGATTTAAAAAGCAACTTAACAAAGGGATTCTGGGTAACACTTGATTAGTGAAATTTGTGTTATTTTGTGTGTTAGATCACAAATAGCACTGCATGTGCAGCTCATCCTTCGGTCATTTTTAGATGGGTTTCACTATACTTTGCCTACCTTTCTACTCCGGTTAACTAAGATACATGAAATCTTCCTTTTTTCCCTTCCTTCCTTCTTTCCCCCTCCCCTCCCTTCCTCCTCCTCCTTCCTTCCTTCCTTCCTCTGCTGACAGTATAGGCCCTCTCTGCTCACTTGGCTATACTTAATGGAACATTTTGTTCTCAGGTAGGAAAGATGTGGATAGACCATCACACTCATTTCAGTAATATTAATTGTGTTTTACTTTCTTTTAAATGGCTGCACTGAAGCACAGGGAAGTTTACTTTTCTTGCCTAGGATGATTTAAATTTCAATGGGACTGCAAGTGTGACCTTTGAGCCAGGACTCCAGTCCTGCATATCAGTGCTCTTTTCTGACCGTCACAGCTCTAGAGGTAGCCTGTTGTATAGTGTTTGAGTATTGAAATAATATTATCAAATGTGCATTGAAAGATTTGCATAATTAGCTGCTAAGGTTTTCTCTTGTTGCTCAAAAAAATGGACCTTTCTTTTTGACCCTCCTTTGTGAGTGCTCGCACTGCTACTCTGGAATAGCACAGTGAAAACAAGATCTTGAGAAGTCCACGAAATCAGCCAAGAGAAGGAAGAAAGGAGAGAGAAAAGGTGAAGAAGTGAAGTGTGGACAAGGTCAGGAAGGATGCGCAAAATGTAAACCATCTGCCCAGCTGAGTCAAGAAAATCATGAAGTTTAAGACATCAGCTCTGCAGTCAGGTCTCAAAGAAAACAGTTCCCCAGGGATAGTAAAGGGCTCTGTGATCAAGCAAGTGTGGGAATCCCTCCTTTACTCTAGTTCCTTCAGTTCCTTCTCCTTCCCTTCCTGGTGATTCTTATGCTCACTTAATTTAATGTATACAACTCTCAAAAGTCTTGGAAGGAAAACCTCTTAACAAAATTTGTAGGATGGTGGGTGCTTTTTACCACTCAATGCCTTCAGAACTAGTGTTCCATGGAATGTTTTGAGTAGCAATGCTCTGAGTACATGAATGTTGGCGTAATTGAAAACATGACTCAATAAGATGGAATGAGTAAGGTTAAATCACATGTTCTTAAATGTGCTCACCCAAGTTACCCACAGCACAATTTAGGATCCGTTTACATGAGTTACAAAGTTATTTTATTTTACTCTCCTCATGCTCATTGGGGGATGCATGCATCTGCTAAAAGGCCTTGTGGAACACGAAACATGATGTGATTATTTCAAGGTGGTGCAATCAATAAAATATGTGGGTGAATAAATCCAAACAGGACCATTAGAAAAGTGCCCCCCCAACTCCCAGTAATCCCGGTAGTCTGGGAAGCTGAGGCAGGAAGTTCACAAGTTTGAGCTCAACCTGGGCCCTTAACGACTTAGGGAGACCTCATCTCAAAGTAAAAAAATAAAAATAAAAAGGACTAGGGGACTGTAGTTCAGAAGGCCTGGCAATCCCCAGCACTTAAAAGAAATTTGACCTTTTAACTCAATCTGACAAATATCTTTTTTTCCTCTCAAAATTCATCCTGATTAGTGCTTTAGATTATACTAATAATCCAATTATTATTTCTAATTCTGAGTTATTTACATTTATTCTATATGTCTCATTTTTGAAAATAATTTAGTCAAATAGGCAAAAAAATATATTTTCAATACTACTTTAGCCTAGACATCTTTTCAAATCCAAGCACTTATGACAACCTACTTAGAAAATTACGTACCTAACTACAATAACTACTGTGTTCACACCATCCGGATTTACAGTTTTCTAAGGCTCACTCCTTTTTTCCCTTCAACACATTAGATTTCCCATGCTGATAGTGAATTGAGTTCCAGTCATTTGCAGGGTATTTTCTGCAATTTGTGCTCATTTCTCAGAGACATCTGGTAAATATCTCCCTTGTTTGCTGTGAAATGAACCTGGAAAGACAGGCTGAGACTGGGCGCTAGTTGTGGATGTGGACAAACGCTGCTTTGCTCAGTGCTGTGATGTGTTTTTGCCTTTGGTACTAGGCTTAGATACATACTGTCTTACCTCATTTACTGCTATTTGGCACGTTTATCTTTGGTCACCAGGAAAGCACAGATGAGGACTTTTATGAACACTAATCATGTCCCTCCACATAGGGTAATATAACTGTGCAGTCAGATTTCTCAGTTTTGAAACAAGGTAATTTTCAAGAGAATATAAATGTCATTATATCATTTCATTCCAGAAATGGATTAATTTCAAAATCCTAATTTCATCTATTGAGAATACATATCCCACAGTGTCATAAATTACTGTCTTGCTTATGTCCTATCACCTGAGACAGTCTTGGTCACATTTATAACGTTTGCGAGGTAGCCGTTCTACCTGAGTAGCATGATAATGCAGAGTTGGTGATGATACAAAACCGAATTTCTCTAAATTGTCCCTTAGGGAAGAGTCAGTCATCTTCTTTACTTTAAACTTCACAAATTATTTTTTTAAATGGCCTTCCCAGCTAAGATGCAATTGATTTAAATATCTGGGATAAAATTTTGCTACTAGGAGTAATAGGATTTCAGTTAAATCCATAAGGACGGGTGACAAGAAGAGAGTCTGCACTGCAGCCGGGAAGGACAGCGTTCCTAGTTCTGAGGGGAGGCAAAAGGGGAAAAAGTAAGTGCACTTTACTCCTCGGGGAGTATAGAGACGGACAGGAAGAGAGGGTGGAGGAAAGGAAGCGCCCACAGGAACTGCTCAGTATCTGGCACTGAAATCCAGAAAACTGTTTCATAGCTGGCCTTAGCTTATCTTGAAATAACGTAATGGGATTGTAGAGGGCAATCTCCAGTTTAGGGTGTTAGTGTGAACTTGTCAGTAAAGATGAAGTCCAGTAAAATAGCCCTGTCTTTAAGTTGCCTATATCCCAAGCCATCAAGTTCTTAGCCTTGCAGAGCACACTTACTCTTAAGAAAAAGAATGTGAGCGATCTAATAGTGCCCTGGTATACATGAGGGTGAGCCTGAATGGCCTTTGACTCGCAGAGTTTGTCTCCCAAGAACTGGGTAAGGAAATGAAGGCAAGCAAGACAAGAGGAGCACCTGCTTCTTTGCTGACGGTCACACCGGCTAGTTTGCATGTGTCCACACACTCCTCTGCGGGTTGGCCATCTGCGGACAGGTGGCACTCAACACAGCTCCTGCAGACAAGATTCAGCAGAGGTTATCCATTTGTGTTGGTGGAAAATAGATGTGCAGTTGAAATACTGCTTTGCTGCTGTTGCTGAAATTGGTGCTACAAGAGTGTCTTCTAGATGGTATTGGCCTTTTGTCACTTTCAGAAAGATATTTGGCTGCTGTCCTCGAGGACACTGGATTATTCCAAATTCCACTTAGTAATCCATGTTCCCTGAATCAGACTTGATTATAGGTACTATGCTCATTTTTTTTTTGGTAGTAATTGCTTCTGATTGGTTAGGAAAAATTATTTTATATTTGATTGAGCTATTCTTTCATTTTACTTTTTCCTAGGGAGAGATTATTATTATCATAAATGTTTTTAGAGACTGGAAAAAATTTTAAACTTCTTAACAGAAATGAGCTACATCTTAATCAGAATTCCCAAATAATTAATAGTCTTCATATATGCCATATGTGATTATTTTAATAATCTACTTTTCTGTTCGTTTTTTAAAATAAATTCAAGAGTTCATAGGAGTATTTTTTAAAGCTTATGATTAGAGCCTGGATCCTTATTAATTCAGGCTTTTTAATAAAAGATTTCTACTTATGAAAAATGTATTTCCAGGGATATAAGGAAATTAAGATAGCTTAAAGTAGTCTAGAGAGCAAAGTAAAATTTAGACCTTGAGTTAATTTTGTGCTGCAGACCACTTTGCAAATAGATAGTACTGGAATGAGCCCAAACAGAGTAAGCATTTTTCCTGGGGGGACCAAGACAGTATGTTACCTCTTTCTCCCAGGGGGCCATGGAAACATGTACTCTAAGTGCTTGAAACACACCCACCCGCGCCTCATCAAATCTCAGGTGAAGCAGCCATTCCTTGGAAAAACCTTCCCTCACTCTGGTGGGTGGGGTGTTCCCTTGCAGTGGAAACCACAGAATTCCTCCGCAGGAAGGGCTTGGGAGCAGCAGTCTATGCAGGAATGGTAATACAGATCTTGCTGTGAAGTTTCCTTTGCTTTGCAAGGGTATTGCATTTACCCAAGTTATATATTTTATCGAGTGGTTTGGTGGGGCTTGATGGAGATGGTGGAAACCCTTAAAAACTCTTTAGTATAGGTTACTGATGGCTACAACGATAGCCTTGGGGCCCTATCTGCTGCCATATAGTTGCATAGAGTCTTTTACATAGCTTTTTAAAGTGGCAGCCTGGATACCACTGCAGTTACTTTAAAAAAAAGTTCAATTTTTCCATTAGACTCTCAGCCCCTGTGAAAGTAGGAACCTATAGCTGTTCAGGCCTCACTGCAAACCCACAGTCTAACATCATTAAAATACCTATCTGATAATTGAATACATCATCAATGGAGGCATAGGTTCATTTCAAAACTAACACATATTAAGGAGCTCTGTCTGATTCTCAAAGTTTAATTGCTTTGTTAATTTTTATATCATACAAATCAGATTTAAGATTGAATCATGTTTACAGAAGACGTGAAGTAGAAAAGTAATAAAGGAAATGTGAGGGGAAATTTTACATTTGATTCTACTCAAATAATTCTAATTATGTCCTCATATTTCCCAACATGTCCTAGTTTGCCTGGGATTTGACAGAGAATTTTTGACAGTTGAAAGGTGAGTAACTACTGATTGAAAAATTGATTTTGTCTGTTTACATCAAAGAAATGCAAATGTTACAATTTTGGGTATCAGAGTTAATGAAAATATAAATGGCTTAAGCCTTTGCCACTTTATATAAACTGCAATAGCATAGCAGTTACCTTGGGTACTTGCTTCATGTGACCTGCAAATGTTGCCAGAGTTCTATGAAGAAGTTAGCTGCTAACCAAACAAATAGCTTTCTTTAAGAACGTGGGGGGGGGGGGGGTTGGAGGTTGTTATGGTTCTCATGATATAAAAAAGTACAATATACAATAGATATGTATAATAACAATTGCAAAAAGGCACCAAGGACCACAGGTGATGGACAGGGAGGAAACTGAGTGATAAGATCACCCTCCTGCCTCTGCCTCCACCAATCTATCCTAGGAATGCAGTGGAAGGTTAGGCTGTAAATGTCTAGATAAGAAAGAGGCTTGTCTGTTTCCCCTGAAAAGGTTCTGACTGCCTGTGGGTGTCAGCAGAATACCTCTGGGACGTTCCTTCTGTGTGGCTGCTATTGTAACCCAGAGGCCATCTGATGTTATCAGTGTGGGACATCAGCTGTACCTTCCCAAGATGTCTCTGGCAGAAAAGTGACATTGTGATTCTGGGTAATCAGGACTGAGAAACAGGCAAAAGGGAGACTGCCGTTCCAGGCCAAGGATCACAGGGCCCTGAAGGATTTGTGTGTTTCCCCAGATGTTGGGAGACCAAATCCAGCAAAGATGATCTGAGGTCTGAGTTCACAGAATGTCATTAGAGCTTCAATCACCAGAAAACCTATCCACAAAAGGATTAAAGAGAGGGGGAGACATTACCGTTTAGAGTTACAGGGGTCACTACAGGTAGGACATCGTTCACAGGTGGGTCCTGAGGCTCCAGGGTTTGTGCAGACACACTTGCCACAGACACAGTCCCCGCGCCCACTGCAGAGCGTGCTGTCTTCAGAGATGCAGGTGTCTGTGCTGGTGGTGCAGTTGCAGTACTCACCGGTCCAGCCGCTCCTGCATACACACTCGCCACACTCACAGTCTCCATTATCTGTGAAACACATGCGCAGGGCTACTCATGGCCAAAATCCCTTGCAGGTTCTGTGTGTGTGTGTGTGTGGGGGGGTATCTTTTCTCTTTGCTTTAAAACATTAGCAAAAAGACAGAAGAAAAATAAGAAGTGTGTGTGTGTGTGTGTGATGGAGGCATGTGTACAGATGCATTTTATTGAATGTGTTTTGGTAAAAGCATATATTTATTGATTGGTCTCCTAACTAAAAATCCACTTGATTACCTGACATTCTAGCAAACAGACAACAGCCAGATGAAATGAGATAATCCAGACATAGTTAAGTAGTTACTTGGTGAGTTTGTGTTTGTAATACATATATATATATATATATATATATATATATATTTCATTTCATTTTCTGCTTTTAGTTAATATGCCATAAGCTACAGAAGCCTGTAATCTCTGTTGGTACCCACTCTGCTATGTCCCTAAAGATGAATGATCATGAAAGCCTCATCTATAAAACAGGAACACAGTCTAATTCTACTAGTTGTGATCAGGGGAGATAATGTAGAGAAATCTCCTATTTTTGTATTCACCAATTATTTGTCCCAAAGGCATACAGTAAGTACTCAACAAAGTCATTATTTAACAAGTTTCAGTTGAGTACATAGTCTGTGCCAAAGATTATATTAGCTGTGAAGATACAGAATTAAGTAAGATAAGGTCAGTGAACTTATAATCTATTATAGAAGAATGGCAAATAAATACCATTCCTACTAAATGTAATACAGAATGATAAGTCTGTACACAGGGGAAAGTTTCCAAATTACACTAGAGATCTGGGCAAGTTTCCAGAGGAAGTGATGCTTGGGTTGAATTTGGAAGATAAAGAGAGCAGATCGTTAGAAGAGGGTTCCATGCATTTCAGGCACAGAAAAAGACACAGGCAAATGATGTAAATATGGAATTGTATGACCTGCTTCAAACCATAAGTGTCATATGGATAGAGAGCCTATGGAGCATGGTGGTAGGAAAGGATGGCAGGAGTCAGGTCATGAGAAATGTTGTGAGTTTTAAGAACATTTTCCCTGAAGGTTTTGGAATTTAAATAGGAGATGGGCCTGGACAGACGTATATGTGCCTAGAAATATTTTGACGTGAGTACAGAGATCACACTAGAGACAGGAAAACCAGTTGAGAGGTGTCCTGAACCACTGACAAGATAAATGGGAAAAGAAAAAGGAACACACAGTTCAGGGATGGAATGCTGAGAGCATGGTGTGATGGGTGCGAGGTATAGTGGGAAGGCAGAGAGGGATGGAATCCTCCCCGGTGCTTAGGCTTTCCACTGATCTGAAGTGGAAGCCAGCTCCTGGTCACTGCCATACACCCAGTGCCTATGGTGCTCGATTTTTAAGTGAATAAATGGTTCTGAAGCAGAAGAGCAAACTATATTTAGTTATGGATGACAGTAAATTCACTTTTGTCTCTCCTAGTTGACATCCTAGATGGTTGGATATCTACAGATGAGCCTGAAGTTTGGAGTTTGGATCCACCAGGGTACATCCATGGTGAGTCAGGTCACCCAGAGAAAGAAAGGTATAAAGAGAAGAGCTCAGTAGAGTATCAGCACTTAAAATGTGGTCAGGGAAAGGATTCTCCTGAGAGAGACTGAAGGGCAGAGACAGTGGGAATCATGCTGCTGAAGCCTGGAGCAGACACAGTGAGTGGGGAGGCACAGGGACAGTTTCTGTGGACAAGCAGCTCATCTAATGCTGGAGAGTCTTTGATGGATCTGGCCACACAATAGGTCATATAAAATACTCTAAAATGATAAAATGTTTGGGAGAATGGGTTTTTGTTTCTTTCTATAATGTTTTTGTGTGCCTCCCATGTTCAAGGTACTAAACCAGGCATTTCATGTTCCAAACAAATAACATTCACTTACAAATTCTTGTGATACTTTTCCTTCAGAAAAAGAAGTGCACACGTATGCATTTTTCACCAAAAGTTTTGCTTTTCCAGCAAAAATGAGGTTTACTTACTATAACAGTGCTTATAACAAAGCCTGGCCCATAAGTCAGCCCTACATAAGTACTAGTTATTAGTGTTATTTCTCAAAACATCTGGTAAGAAGAATTTATAAGCAAAATTATACATTAGTATTAAAATTCCTGTGCTTTTACTGAAAACATAGTGGGTGTAAAACAAAATCACAAGTGATTCATTCTTTCAGTGTGGAATACACTGCCAAGTTCACTGAAGAATGAAGGATTCTAGGTTTTCTCTTGTAAACTTTGGTCTAGTCATTAGTTCCTTTCCTGTCTTCATAACTGGGCTTCAAGGACAAAGCGTAGCAGAGTCCTTGACTTAATGCGCCACATGGGCAAGAATCACTGAAAAAAAAAAATCGTAAAAGTTTCAAAGTTGAATTTTGATTGCTCCTGGTGTGTGTGTGTGTGTGTGTGTGTGTGTGTGTGTGTGTACATACATATATAGTCTAGTGTATATGTGTATATATGTTTACACATTTTGCTATGTTTATACATACGCTATGTACATATGCTAAAAGCATATATTTTTCTCATGAAAGTCAAATTAAACTTGATCTGGATTTATGATGTTGAAACATACCCCAACTGCATTTTATTACCTATGTAACTCATAATTGAACCAATTAATTCAAAACTAAGAATAATCAAGTAATTTGGGCCAAAATTTCAATACATAAGTAATCTTAAGATCTTTTTGTTCCTTCCTCAGCAAAAGAAGAAATTTTTATGACAGGAAGACATTTCTAAAGTGCAATAGTAAAAATAAAATAATATAATAGTCTAAAAATTAATATGATCTATAAATATTATTAAATGAAATATCCATCTCCAAATACTTTGAAAATGCCAAAGGGTACCATTGCCTATAAGAATTACTTGGCAGAAATTTAGAAAACTCTTCCCAGAGCAGTAAAAAAGGAGCAGCACATCAAAAACACAAAATACTTTCAGAAGTTAGAAACCCTCAGCTCTGACAGCCTCAGAATCAGAACCCTGGTCTCCAAAGTTGCTAATTGATACCCTCAAGCAGCCAATTGTTTAAAGCACCTGTTCATACAGCAACAACAACAACAGTAAGTTTGTATTAGTCATGTGGAAAGGCCAGATGACAACTACGAAGTTGTCACCAGGCTCCTTTCCGATGGACAGATCAGATTTCTGGAGGTCAGGACAAGTAACTATAAGTGCATAATGGCAGGAAGTTTGCTCTCTAATGCTATTTTCCTGTTACTGTTTCCAGTCGCTTAGAATCAAAATATAAGAGACAAATGCAATTTGGTCAAGAAGAAAAAATCAATGGAGCCCTCTGTCTTTGAGTATTACAGGGATGAAAGAAGTTGCATGAAAATGGACACTGTGGTAATGGCCCTTCAGAAAGCAGCACGTGGCCAAGCATATTACTTGTAAAATAAATGAGATAGCACAAGTTGTGAAGCTGTAGCCTCTTTAGTCTGCTTTGAAAAATCGCAGCAGCAGCAGCAGCAGCAGCAGCAGCAGCAGCAGCAGCAGCAGCATCTCAACAGTGCAAGGCACAGTTTTTACCCCTGTACCAAGCACAAAGCCAGGCACGTAGTAGAACTCCACAAATATTTGTTGAATTTGAGAAAATTGTGTTTACTTTTAATTGCTTCTCGACCTTTTGGCTAAGATCAAGTGTGTTTACTTTTAGTGTACCTTTTAAAAGAGAAAAATTATAGAATAACATCTTTTGTGATGCTACTAAAGAACAAAATAGCTTTTGAGAAAGAGTAGTATTTGAAGATCATAAAGCAGTCCACAGCGTGAAGGAGACTGGCATTCGTTAAATTTTCTAAGTCCAGCTGAAGAAATCATTGAGTTTTCTAAATAGAATTTCTGTATCTGATTAAAAAGAGTAGTGCTTTTGTCAGAACTTCTTGATATGCAGAGCAAATCAACTCTGAGTTTATCTTTGTTCCTTCTGCATACAAATACAGCAAAAGGCAATCAAGGACTGCATGCTTCTGGGCAGGCTTGAGTGATGCGCACTGGCGTAGATGCCTCTGATCCAGGATGTAAAGGTGAAATACAGACGGAGTTAGTATCACTACTAGACTAGGTTGCCTTTAGAATTTTTAAAAAGAGTGAAGTCAAATGTTTGGAACATGTGTCTATTAAAAGACTCGCAGTAGAAATGCAGTGTGGGATTCTGCCAAAGCATTTTTTCTGTGATGTGGTAACAGCCTTTGACTGACTTCTTGCCACCTTCAGATTGTGTCCCGTAGGCATCATGTGAAGAAAGAGCTGACATAGGTTTAGAATGCTACTCTGCAATCAGAAAATAAACCTCTGAATGAAAAGGGAGAGAAATGGGTCAGAACTGGAACAGATCCTAAATTTTTCACTCTTTGTTGGGGTTGGGGTGGGAAGGCAAATTCTTCTCAGAGGAACCTATTGGTAGCCACAGCAGCAAAGAAATGAAAGCAGTAGACTTCTAAGGGCATCAAATGGTTTTCAGAAAGCTCGCTTTCTCTGAGTCCTCTTTCTTTCAGGCTTTTACCCCTTGGAAATTAGTCTCTTTTATATGTTCCTGACAGTGTAGTTTGAAACATAGCTGTGCTTAGTTTTCTATAAAGATAATGGCTTTCTGTTTTGAAGAGAGCTGTCTGCTAACACACTGTGAGAAACCAAGACATTAGATCTTAAATTCAGCAACTAGTTAGTATTTCAAGTGTAGTACAAATTTAGATAATTTAAAAATATATGAACATATTTGTAAATCTTGTCTGAGTGGGTTATACTTAATTATATATGTATGGATGTTGGAATGAATTATAAGTCACATTATAGATGATGACTTCTTTTGTAATGAGATATTTTGCAATAAATATTTTCATTTTAAACTTCTCTTAAATTTCTTGAGAACCTGAGAGCAATTTTCTGCTTTTTATTCTTTCTATAGGCTTCTTCACATGTGTCTTTACCCATCTTTATTTAGACTCAACTAAACCTAGTATCTATCACATGGTAGGTATTTAATAAATATTTATGGAGTAAGTAAAAGTCATGAAAGTCCACTTAGTATTTCTGTGCTCCTTGTCCTGGGTAGCATGCTTTTACTTTTTAGCAGTCTGATTTTTTATTTTTCAAAGTAGCAGGCATTTAAGAGTTGAATCAAACCTAGCAGCTTAACTCAGAAAAGTCTGGAAGATAATGGATTCAGATTATAGGTGTTTTTGTATCGTGGTGTGGTAACTAGAGAGACAGCATTTCCATCTTTCACCTACTTATTCTCAGGGAAATATTAATAGACATGTAGGTTCATATGGAAGATGTCTCATCCCAAGTGAATATGAAAGCCTGAGAAAAGTGCAAGATTCATTTATCCCAAGTTTAGATTTGGTATAACCCACTGAGTCAATCAACAAATATTTATTGAGCACTTACTATGCCCAAGAAAATAAGGAAGGGGCAAAAGATGCAAAGCCCCTTCCTGATACCTGAACAGCTATAGTGTAAGATGGACTTAGATGTAGCCTACCTCCACAGAGCAGCCCTTTGTGTCTCACACAGGAGAAATTGTCACACTGGCAGTAAGGCCCGTAAATGCTCCCATAGGGAGACAAGTGGCAGACGCACTGTCCACAGTAGCAGTCACCCCTGCCGCTGCATGAGGGATGGTCTGGGGCCTCCTTGCAGGAATCTGTGCTCAGCGTGTCCTCGCCACACTCACAGCGAGGGCCCATGTGGCCGGGGTTGCAGGCGCACACCCCACACTGGAAGGAGCCGTTCCCATTGTGGCATTTGGAGCTGTTCACTTCCACTTCTTTCTGACAACTGCAGCTGCATTCTGGGCTGACCAGGATTTCCAGGGTGTCCCCCAGCCCGACAGGCTTTATGATGATGTGTCTGCTTTTCCTGTCGCAGTTTGGTATACTCACAGTCACATTAAATGAAGCCTGGAAGAGAAAATACTCATCATCTGCTTCCTCCATTTACCAACCTGTAGGAGGTGAAACAAAGTTGTGGGGAAATCACTTTTGCCAAAAAAGTGTATAAGGAAATATTTGCAATTCTTGGAAGAAGTCTGGTTTCAACAAGCTAAGCCAAATACTTCTCAGCCAGTCCACCGGCCATCTACTTACAGTTTCTCCCACTTTCATGTGCAAGCATTTCTTTTGGTGTGGGAAGAGGGTTCCATTGTTACAGACAGCTGTGAAGGAAAGATTGAGCCCCTCTGTGTCTCCTAATACTTCCAGCTCCACCTCAGACCGCAGCTCCTTTAGTAAAGACAAGAAGAGGCAATGAAGTCACAACCGAAAAATTACAGCCAGAAGAAGCAACTGTGAGTCATGTTCATTAAAGTACCTATAAATAAAATTAAATTGGGTCAAAAAGAAATTCTCCATATCATGAAGCAAGAAGACAACAGTATATTTCATGTTTTAACTAACTTAAAACATTAATTATAAGATACACTATTTAAAAATTAGTCTGTGGTAAAATACCTGAGATGGTTCTGCAGAATATTGTGTATAGACGTCAATTTATCGTTGCTCTGGAAAGCATTGCATCAATCTGAAGGACTGGGCTAATTCTCCTATCTTGAGTTGCATAGTTTGCCATATAAAAGGCAATTCTTTTGCTAATGTATTGATAACATCAAAGAGCCATGGGTTCCTTCCTTGTATGTGTCATTACTTTCTAGGTCTCATAAAGCAGCTGGTTGTTGCATTTTAAGGAACATAGAGTTGCAGCCATTCCTCCAAGGATGAATATCACTTCACCGATATCGAATTGATGCCCTGCTGCTCTGCCTTGGTACATTTCCTTGGTACATAATAACTTTTCATCTCAACGTCCAGTCACATTGCAAACTTCTTGAAGATATTTTAATATGCCAATTAAACTTAGTGCTTCTAGAAACCACAGTGCATTTAACAAGCTGGAATGATGGTGATCACATTTATCAGTGAAAACTCTGTCCTGATTACTGCCCCACACACAGCGGTGGTAAGAGATCATCAGATACAAGATGGACAATTTTGGAGGTGTTAAAATGTAGGGGGAAACTGTGCCTTAAAAATCACTGGAATTTTTTGAGCACCTATTGTACATTAAATGTAGAGTCAGGGAAAGACCAAATTTCTGCTCTCAAATTTATCATCTTCTTTTTTCTACTTCTTTTTTCTTATAACATAAAAGTCTGTATGTGGGGGGACAAAACCAAATTATTAAAAACCCCAACTAGAATAGGGTTGGGGATGTAGCTCAGTGGTAGACTGCTTGCCTAGCAAATATGGCTTGGATTAACTCCTCTGTACAAGAGAATAAAAGTAAATTTGAAAATATTATGAATTAAATTATTATTCAAATAATTTAAATGCTTTAAAAAAGTGAACCAATTTCATTGTTGGCATTTTATTTATTTATTTGTATTTATTTAGTCTTTTTTGAGACAGAGTCTCACTATGCACCTCAGGCTGGCCTTGAACTCACTTTGTAGCCCAGGCTGATCTCAAACTTACAAGAATCCTCCTGTCTCAGCCTCCCAAGTGCTGGGATAATAGGTATGTACCACCACACCCGGCTTTTGTTGTTGACCTTTAAAAAAGCATATTAAGCTTCAAATTTTCCTGAACTATAATTTTACCAGCTGTGTAGTATGATGACCCTGCCTTCTCCACATTCTGCTTATACTGAAATCATCAAGAACTAAGAGAGAAGTAGTGTTGGAGAAGTGGCACAGTGAGTCAGGAGCAAAATGAGAAAATAGGGATGTGTCTGCAGGTGACAGCAGTAATGAGGGGTAGTGAGTGATGCAATACAACCTAAATGATGGGAATCTTAGCTTTGATATAACTGAGCACCATACCACAAATTTCACCATGAATATTTTAATGCAAATTTCTCAGGGAAAGGACATCAATGTTAACTTCTATTTTTCATCACTTCATTAATTTATTTATGGAGCATATCTTCTGAGTCAGACAAAGACAACAAACCAAGTGGGGTTTTTCTCATGGTTTAAATCCAAGTAGGACAGTTTACCTTTGGGTGCACTGATATTTCTAGTAGCTTTTACTATATGATTCTGGAAGGAAGGAAATTAGCAAGAGATGGTCAGACAAACACACATTCAGTATTAAGATTTGTATATCATGAGTTAATAATCAATACAGCACTGTGAAATACTCAGCTGATGTTGGCAGCCACAAATTGTAAACAAACATTTCCTCTGCTCTATCGGAAGTCCTTCAGAAATGTTTTATGTACTCTTTCCTTAATTCTCTGTCCTTTCATTTCTTTTTTTTTTTTTTTTTTTAGTCTGAGGAAGGAATTCAGTCCGAAGGTCCCTGTATTTTAAAATCTTTTAAGAATACATTAAAAAATAATAAGCAAAAATACAGTTGGAATCAGTGCCATAACATACTATATACCTCACCCTCTGAATCATAAAGCTGCAGTAATAACTCCAGAGAAAGGCTGTTTAGTAGAATAATAGATGAGTCTTGATATTTTTGAGACAGTAAAACAAGAACACAAGATGCAATGCAAGTGTCTAATGCCTTTACTTCCACTGCCTCTTAAGTTATGTGGATGATTTGGGACCATAAAGTGAGGTGGAAGCTCTGGGAAAGCAAGCAGGGGGATGGGTGGGGTTGTCAGACTGCAGGGGGGAAATATTTTTGACAATCACTATTTTCTGATTTGTCTGATTTCTTAGTCATTAATGGCCCACACTGTTAAGAGTACTGCAGTACAGAAAATGGAATGTGTTATAATTCAGTGAAGGCTGCTTTGTGATGTTACTTGATTCTACACACTAAAATTTTACTGCACAAAAAGGAAGAAAGGTTTTATAGTGTTTTGTTGACAAGCTTTCCTATCTGGAAGACTTTGAAGTCTGAGCTAATGTGATCATTAATCTTTGATGTAAACTAAGAAACTGAAATTTCTTAGGATTATCAGTGAGAAAAGCCATGTCCTCTTATTATTGTGATGGATACAAATGTATTTAGTTCTTTGAGTAAATGAAGTATTTGAGGAGACATATCTTGCTTTTCCTCCTTCAGGTGAATTTCAAAATTGGTGGAGTGATGTCAAAGCCACAGAGGAGTTTTATTTTCAAAGTATGTAGTTTTTGCTTCCTTTGTATTTCTCCAGAGATACATATGAAAGAAATTTGAGCACATTTTTTTTAAAAAGTTTCCCACATGCTTCTAATAAGTCATTTATTTAAGGGTCACTAGTACAGATATGCTAAGTATGACTGTATGTGGATCATTGATTTGCAATTTTCAAACATCACAAATTAGGACAAGTTTACTCATTCATCATTATGTAAATGCTGTTTAGAGCAAACTGAGGAGCTTCACTGTGCTCTAAAATTTACTTTCCTAATTTAGAGCTACTTCTACATCTTAGTGTGGTGTTTTGGGATTTTTCTAAGTGAAGTCAAGAAGGGGAATGATATTTAGGAACCAAACTACAGAAGAGTTAGCAAGTCACTGTTGTCTAATGGAGTTAGAAAATGAGGACAAAAAAGGAAAAGAATAACTCTGTAGGCATGTCTCTTAATTTAAGGGAGGAATTCTGTCCTCAGTACTAATTTGTGAATTCAAGGTCAGAAATTATATAGGTACTCATTAAACAAATGAAAAATTTCCTGTTCCTCTAAAGTAGAGAACCTAAAGTGTGGTGTACTTTGTGTGTTTTTGGTGTTTTACTACATAGCTAACACTTACATTTTTGCTTGAGTTATGAATTCATCTCATTAAGCCTATGGAGTTGGTTCCCCCATAATTGTGTTACTCACTGAATTCATTTACACTGAAACACTGAATTCTTTGCCAGACAGCGGACAGCTTAATTGCATGGTGATGGAGACCACTATGAAGCAGCCCTGAGCAGGACTTAAATTAATCAATTGTCTTTTCATGTTCACTTGTGAATCTGTCCAAGGCCTAGGCTCCTTGTCTGGAAGTGGGCAATGGACTCATAGTAAGTGAACCTCTGTGAGTCATTAATCCCTATTAAAATCTATAATGGTGGGGCCAGAGATACAGCTCAGCAGCACAGTGCCTGCCTGGCAAGTGCAAGGTTGCAAGTTCAGTTCCTGGTACTCAAAAAAAAACAAACAAACAAACAAAAAAAAAACAAAAAACTTCTAATGGTGGATGAAACTGAAAAGCCTCAAAGGATAAGACAAGATCGCATCCAAGGATACTTGGATCAAATCTCAACTAGATAAAGTCTATAGCATCAGGCATCTCACTCCTGGGCGAATTAATTTAATCCCTTACTTGGAGAAGTCCTTGAGTAGTTCAACCCTTTTTGAGTACTCCCCTCCCTTCTTCTGATAACCAAATAAATATGGGCCACCCAGAGAAAGTCTTGGTCTTAGCCCTGAGAGAATTTTGAATTCTGTGAGAGGGCTTTGATCTTCCTAGAGCCCTGAAATCATTCCATTCGCCTCTTTTTATTAGCCTTTGCTGTATACTTGCTTGAGAGATTGTGGACCTGATCAACCTTTAGATGACACAGTATGACTCATGGAGTCTCTTCAGTCAAATTAAAACTTTGCTGGGGATAGTGCTGCTGTTTTAATAAGATCAGATGCTTGACTTTTTTTTTACCTGCTGCTCCATCTTTCAGGAAAAAGATCTGCAAATGAAGTAAATACAATTTCTATTTTGGCTGTATTAATGCAGAGAAATTATCTTGGATAAGCACTGCCTCTACCAACAAATAAGAAGGCACATCACTGCCTAAAATACAGCTTAGTTTTTGAATACCAAAGTTATACAAAAAAGGAGCTGGGGATATAGCTTAGTGGAATAAGCGCCTGCCTAGCAAGCGCAGGGTCCTGAGTTCAATCCCCAGTACCGCCAAAAAAAAAAAAAAAAAAAAAAAGAATTCTACCAAAGTTATACAAAAAAGAAGTCAACTTTTCATAAAGTAAAATGTCATACCTCATAAGCTGAGATGATCAGCTGGAGAATGTTTCCAGAGTCCTTGTGAAGTAGCCCCACTGTGGCTCCAGGAATAAGCTTTGCATAATTCTGTAAACAAACAAACAAGACTGAGTCGATCTTTGCTCCTCGTTATGGAGAAATGTTAAATATGGACTTTAACTTATTGGTGTGATCCTCTGTTTCACTGGCTGGGGCATTTCCCTGAGAGTGTAGCACTGACATGATGCTACATACTGAAGTCCAGTGGGAAATGGATTAGCCAGAACTGCTTTGGGGAAATCTAGGATTTGTGGTTGCCTCAGTCTATGGCTGTGATTTATATCATGACAGGATTCATGTCCCAAAGAATAACATTTAAATCATGTCTTCCATTACTAGAGCATCGTTTGTCCAAAAACTTTTGAGCATGAATCTAGGAAATTCCTTCTCCTAACATTACAGAAACCAAGGCTTGGCAGTGAGGGAATTGGGTTGTTCTGTAAGACATTTGGTTTAGTGGACTTCATGAACCATTGCTTGGTGGACAAGTGGAATGTACTATTGGACAGTTGCCATTAACTCTCCCTTTCGTACTGGTAATGAGCACTCCTGTGGAGGTACCGGCATAGTCCGGGGTTTGTCTGGAATTGATCCCACTACATTGAGATCATGTGAGTCATAACATAGTTCTAAACAGTCTGCATACTCTCCTTATGTTGTTTCCTCTGAGAACACACAGTGATCAATTCATCACCACCCAGGTATCAAGACTGGCCAGGAGACAAAGCATTGCAAAGCAGTGAATTTTCCACACATCTGCACAGTACTTCTCTTTTACATTTTATGCCTTAAAGATTTGTTATATTCAAATGGGAAGCTTTCCAAGTGTGTGATGCACTCTGTTAAAACCTCATAAAAACACACCGTCTTATTTTTTAAAGGAATAGAGTTACACTTTTCATTATTAACTACTGTTCTGTATGCAACAAAGATTTTCACAACCCATGAAGAGGTTGCACTTATACAATGTAGGCCCTGGTTGCTATGTTTTGTTTCTTGTATTTGTTTTAATATAATTTCTATCTCCCCCTTGTTAAACTCTCAGTATCACTCACTGACTCATTCACTAATTTATTTGTTTTTTGTTGCATGCAACAACATCTAGTATGTAGGCTTAATATGCTACACTAGGTAAATAACAGATACTACTCTTTCTGTTGCCGTGGCATTCTATGTCACTGTGTGTGTGAAATCAGATGACTGAGTTACTGAAATTGTATATAGAAAATACAATGACAGACTTTCTTTGAGTGATAGATTTAGGACGCCTTGTACAGTTCTAACATAACTTAAATATGCCATCTTATTCTAAAGAAGATTTAAGTGCTTTAGAAAGTACACAAAAATGAATTAGAATTAATAATTTATCTCAATTATCATAGCGATATTAAGTCTATAAAACAGATGAAAATGCACAAGAGGAATAAACGGAGCCAAGGTGACGTTGGAACACAAACACAAGTGGGAAGTCCTGGGTAATTGCTAGGTGTGGATGTCTAGGTGGGTCTAAGCTTTCTATTCTACGTGTATGGGGGAAATGGGATTTGGTGTTGATTTATGGGTTTTGTAATGCTCCACTTACTTCAGTGTTCATGTCTGAAGTTGCTGGAAATCTGAACTCTTAAATGTTTCAGATGTGGCTGTGCTTTGACACTGCATTTTAATATTGAGGGGGACACCGGCAGTGGTCCAGGGAACACTCTTCACCCTAGACCATGCACCACATCCCTGCCTGTTGATGGAAGGCCGGCCCTCTTCTATTTCCCTGAGTCAGGTAGAACTTGTAAAATACCAGGAAGGCACCACTTCATCAACTTACCTCTTCAAATAAACACCTGTCACAAGAGGCTGTGAAGCGTGAGACTTGTGGTTAATAGCAAATGCCTAAACAGGGACTTGCACTCCACTCACGTGGAGCTGGACGTGTGTAAATTTGACTCATCCCAGAAGAGAGTCAGAGGGAATCTTTAGAGGTCAACAAAGGAAGGTTTAGGTCCTTTGAAAAAAATTTCAAAGTTCTTAGGTTTGCATGAAAACTGCCATCCTTGAACTCCATCCTGATATGTCCAAGAAGGCAAGGTCATGGGAATTTTTGGCAAGCACTAGCTCAAGGAGCCTTCAGATTTGGGGCTAATTCTTGGCTAACAAAGCTGAGCCCATTGACTTCCTAAAGCCTGATTCTACATGTGGTTGGACTTTTGGCATTTGGCTATTCGAACAAGTGGATAACATTAATGGCATTTGCTGATTGCCAGCAGAACAAGGCTATAGAGAAGCTGGCAGCTGGTAGGAGTAAGTGATGATGCTGACAGTTGTGGAGAAGAAAACTATTAATTAATTTTTGGATGTGGATTCCCCCAAAGCATTTCAAATAATTAACTAAAAACATAGATAATTTGTCTTTGTGGGTGAACACTGTAAAAAATGATACTTTTAATCTGGCATTATTATGATTACTGTAAATATCATGTATCAAATGCCTTCTTTTCACTGAGGTCTTAAGGTGCTATTATAAACTGTCATGACGAAAGACGCTCAATGTGAGAAGGAGGATTATTTTGCATGCCTGGCTATGATGAATTACATAGCACGGTGGCTCTGAAAGATGATCCCTGGATATTAGAAATGGTGAATTCTGTAAACATGACATTGAGTGAGTTGATTAAAAATGCAAACTCCTCTACTTGGGCTTGAACTCTCTGTTATTGTTTTCTGCAGATCACCCTCCTTAAAGGTTTTCTCCCTACCCCTCTTCTATGCCACCAGGAGTTCCCCGGGGTGCTTGTCTCAGTCACTCTGATTGTCTTAGTTTATTTTCTTCTTCAAGCCTAATTGATTTGTTTACTCCATCCTTATCTTAAAAATTATTTTTTACTTGTTCAAGAGAGAATTTGTTCCCTGAAATTTTCCTCATTAAGGACAGAAAATTAGAAGAGGCATTTAGCGGACAGGCAACAGAGGAGAGGGAGGCCAGGACCTGCCTTCACACCCGCACTCTCCAGGCCCCTCTCAGCACTGCTCAGGGTCTGGCTGCCAGAACCAGCTGTCAGGCATGCACTCCTGCTTGGTTCAGGGCAGAGGGACACGTGGCCAGTCACGTACCCCTGCCTGGTTGCTGCGGACAGCCGTTGGTTGGCTCTCTCTTCAAAGAGATTCTGGCTGAGGACCTTGGCGGACCCTCTCTTGCTTTTGGTAACATCTTGGTGTTCTTTCCCCAGAAGGGACAGCTCCTGACATGACCTGCATTCCTGCTTTGACTGTACCTCCTGCAGGGTATCTCCTCAAAGCCTGGCTGGTTTCTGGGTCCATGGTTAGAACTGTCTCTTTGCTGAGTATCTTGTTCTGGGTTCTGCTTTGGATGGGGTGGTGATGCTAGTCCAGAGCCTTATGTTCCCCTCCAGGGGCCTTTTTGCTATAGTTTCAAAGATTCTTTACCTTCTCAGAGCTCACTAACCATCATTTTATGGGGACCACAATAGCGATGCTCCTCAGTGCAGCAAGGGGTATCCAAAGTTAACTTGCCACACACTATCTAGAAGCATTTTTATAATGAATATGCAAAACCAACTAGAGCTATGAGCCACTTCCCTTAGGCTCTGTGCTTACATAGTTCTTTGCGCGAAGCCTCACTAATATCACTACTTCATTTTATGCTCAGCAATGATATAAGATCATTATTAGTTTTCAGTGTATTAACAACCTGTATCGCTGGGGATATAGCTCAGTGGAATAAGTGCTTGCCTAGCAAGTGCAGGGTCCTGAGTTCGATCCCCAGTACCGCAAAAAAAAAAAAAAAAAACCTGTATCAATTTTTATATTCTTAATTATACTTACTAAATGTATGTTTACAGCAGCATAATTCACCATAGTTAAATTATAGAAGTGACCTATAGCCCATCAACAGGTGAATGGACGAGGAAATTGTGGTAAAGTGCGCAATAGGGTTATACTCAACTATAAAGAAGGGTAAGTTTGGATCTCTGTGGGAACATGGATGGATCTTGAGATGATAATGCTGAGTGAAACACATCAGATGCAGGAGGTAAAATATCATATGGTTTTGTTAATATGAGAAACCCAAAATATAAATCACTGAAAGAGCAAAAATAAAGAGAGATGGTAGAAAGCACATGTAAAGATGGGGCGTGATCTGGGAACAGAGGGAGAGGCAAGGTCGGCAGGGAAGGGGAGCGAGAGCGATGGTTATGTATATGCACCACCTCCTCCACAGGGAGGTGATTACCGTGTATCACAGACATGAACCGATAAATAGAAAAATATATTCTTTGCATGTGGATGTACAATTGTTTCAATACCTTTTGTTGAAAACATTACTGTTACTTCAATGTGGTGCCTTGTATAGACTGAGAACTCATGATGCTATATCGTCTGCTTACAAATATTTCATGGGATCTTTCAACATTTTCTTGTTATTCCTTTGTACCCTTTTTGTCAATGGCTCTTGTTCGTGCTCTTTTCTCTGAAACTTCAGTAACAGCATAATACACATACATAGTGTTCAAGTAGTAAGTACATGATCCAGTGAGCATTTAAAAAGTGAAGAAGCAGCCACAGCCATCAGGAAGATCAAGCAATCAGACATGATCCATCCCCTGGAATCCTCTCTCTACTGCTTCCCAGTCATCACCCCTCCACTGATAGCATGGAAGTACCTTGACTTTCATCACTATAAAAGTCAGGGAGACAGCTTTATGGCCTTAAGGTTAAAAAATGTCTTAGTTAAGACACAAAAAGCACCACTGATAAAGGAACAGATGGATAAATAGGATTTAAAAGTAAGAATTCCATCTATAGAGCCAATGAAATCCCAATCAAAATATCAGCAAGTTATTTTGTGGATATCAATAAACTGATTAAAAGTGTATGAACTCTGGGTTGAGGCAAAAGGCCTAGAGTAGCTAACTTACTGCTGAAGGAGAAACACCAAGCTGGGAGAAGGATACTCCTTGAATGCAAGACTTACTCTAAAGCTACAGTAATCAAGACAAGGTGGTTTTAACAATAACAGCAGCAAAAAGACAAAGAGATCAGTGGGAGAGAATAGAGAGGTTGGAAATACACTCACATAAATATAATCAACCGGTTGTTGATGACGGAGCAAGGCCGCCACATTGGAGTAAAAATAATATTTTCAACAAAAGGTATTAAAACAATTGTACATCCACATGCTAAAAAAAATGAGTCTAGACATACACCTTATACCTTTCACATATATTAACTCAAAATGCACTACTGACCTAACTGAAAATGCAAAGCTATAAATCCCTAGAAGAAGACAGGAGAAAATTTAGGTGATCTTGAGTGTAGTAGTGACTTCCTTAGATAAAAACCCAAATGCATGATCCATGAGACAATCATGGGCTGGATTTTAAAACTTCTGTTCTGGGAAAGACAATGGCAGGAGAATGAGAAGACAAGCCACAGAGTAGATGAGCAATTGCAAAAGGCCTATCTTATAAGGGTTTGTTAACTGAAATATACAAAGAGCTCTTAAAAGTCAACAAGGAAACAAACCATCTGTTTTAAAAGTGAGCCAAATACCTAAACACGCACCTCAGCAAAGAAGATATGCAGATAATAAATAAGCACATGAAGAAATACTTCATATCATATGTTTTTGGAGAAATGCAAATGAAATAACAATCAGATACCACCACATGCCTGTTAGAACGGCCCAGTCCGGAACACCAACAGCACAAACAGCCTGGGTCGCTTACACAGAGTTTTCTCAGGGGCTCTCTTTCCTCTCTGCACCTTTAGCACTTACCATATGACCCGGCAATCAAACTCCACAGCACCTACCTAAGGGGGCTGAAAACCTATAACTAAACAAAAAGTTTCAGATAGCTGTTTATACTAGCTTTATTTGTAGTTGTCAAAACCCAGAAGCAAGCTCGGTACCTTCAGTAGCCAAATGGATAAATGGTGGCACGTTCAGACAGCAGATTATTATTCAGGACTAAAAATAAATGAGCTACTGGGCCATGAAAAGACATAGAGGAATCTCAAATGGATATTATTCAGTGAAAGAAACCTATCTGAAAAGGATACATACCGTGTTATTTCAGCTATGTGATGTGGAAAAGGCAAGCTACGGAGCCAGAAAGAAAGATCATTACTGGAGGTATAGCGTGGGGGGCAGAGCAAGCGCCCAGCGCAGACGAGGCCCTTGTTTGATCCCTGGCACTGTTAAACAAATAAATAAAATGTAAAAATGAAAACATCACTGGTTCGCAGAGGTTGGGGCGAGAGAGGGATGAACACGGAGAGCATAGAGGATTTTTAGGGTGTGAAACTACCCCTAAGACTCTGCAATGGCAGATGCATGCTATTATATATTTGTCAAGCCCTGGAGCCTACAATGTCAAAAGTGAACCCTGATGTGAACTGTGGGCCGTGGGTGATGATACTGCAGAGTGGATTCTCGCATCTCGCAGGGTGGGGCGGGGGGTGCTAACCAGGGAGGCTATGTATGAACAGCACAGGGGATACAGGAGAGGTCTCTGTGCCTTCCACTCAGTTTTGATGTACACCTAAAACTGCTCTAAAAAATAAAGTCTACTTTTTTAAAATTAAGAATTTCTGTTCTCAAAGAGATACTTTTTAAGAGAACGAGAAAGAGCCCTTGATTGGAGAAGGTACCTGTAGCACACACAATTGACAAAGGACGTGTAAACAACCAAGGATTTTTCATATCAACAAAAAAAAAAGACATCCTAACAAAGATATAGAAGTGGCAAATAAACACGTTAAAAGTACTCAGTATCATTAGTTACTAAAGAAATACTCATTGAAACCACAATGGCATGCCAGTGTGGACCCACTAGAAGGGCTAAAATTTAAAAACTGTAAATTTAAAACATGATTGCAGACACATAGTTGGAATGTAAGTTGGCAAAACTACTTTGGGAACATGGTTCCCTGCTGTATCTGCGAGAGCTGAGCACAAGCGCACCCCCCTAGCAATTCTGAGGTGGAACAGGAGAAATAGAAGTAGGCAAAGGGGAGACAGGGTCATGATACTTTCAAAATTGTACTTTTAAGGAAACTACAGCTTTGGAACTCAATAAAAGTTTCCCAAATTTTAATAATGCCTTCTCTTTTCCCTCCCAGGAAACACACTCCAAAATTCCTAACACTCTCAAAAGATAACAATAAGCTTTTAGATCAGGCCCATGCTGCCAGGCGTGGTGGCACATGCCTGTAGTCCCGGCACTGGGGAGGCTGAGCGAGAGGATTGCTGCAAGTTCAAGGTCAACCTCTGTTACACAGAGTTCAAGTCCAGCCTGAACTACATAGTGAGACCTTGTCTCAAAAAATAGTTGGGATCATGCTTTTCTTCTGATATTACAGATTCATAAATTCCACTTTTACCTTTATGAAAGTACTATTGAGTACCTATCTGTAAACTTCATGTACAGGAAATGGTTTGCATTCTAATGTAGCTCATCACCAAGTAACCTGACAGACAGAGACCCTAGGAATAACATACACACCTAGTGTGTTCCTACATCCCCAGTCTTGAGGACACCTACATAAATTGCCCAAGCCCAGACCATAATGAATCTCACCCTCAAGTGACTACACTTGCTTGTGAGCGTATACTACTCCGATGCTGCCTAAGAAGTCTGCCTTGCCTCTCACTGATGAGTCCTGCATTTTTTCCATGACATCTCAAGGACCTACTCTGGGGTGGGGGTTTGTATGAGGCCCCATCTTCTCTTTGAGGGGACCTGCTCAGACCCCATCTGGTGACAATGCTACTCCGAGACATACACACCCAACTGAGATGGGCCCTCTGAATGTAGCTATTCTGAGACAAACGAGTGCGCAGAGAAGCATTAGTTGCTGATGATGCTGTCTTGGTCATGCTTCTCAGTGATGCCAATGTCATTTAAACTGCAGGAAGTAGAAGTAGCTCTGAAAGAGGGTTGGATCTATCAAGTGCTTTGGTCGCAAGGAGCAATCAGTTCCTATGTGATTCTTTCTAGCCAGTATGGAGCCAAGGGACGTGTCACCAGGCAAATCCTGTAGCTCTCACAGCCAATTAACTCCTCTCCCCTCATGCGCCTGCAGTGTTTCTCCCCTCCCTTACCTTCTGCTCTGAGGACTGAACCCCATCAGCCGAAATTACCATGCAACTTGCGACAGGACGGAGAGGCTCTGACCTCCCCAAGCACTTCCTAGTAGACTTGTTTCTTGTGCACTGCAACTTCAGAAAGCCCAGACTCCTGGGGCACCTGTTGTGGGGACCCTCAGACAGCCATAGGGAAGTGGCAGGAATGTATGGGGCAGAGCCTACCTTGATCCCTGAAGCATGCAGGGAGCCTACTGCGCAGATAGCTATAAGTGCCCGGAGCCTGCGCTCCATGTGCCCGGGGTGGAAGAGCTAGATCTAACATTCGTGCCTGCCTGTGTCGTCGCTTTCAGTCTTCAGAGAAGCCCTACTATTTAGATACCATAATTATCCCTGCTGTACTGCCAAGATCTTGAGGCCCAGAGACTTTAATGTGCCTGAAATTAACCCCCAGGAAGCAGAGCTGGACCCACCCCTGCCTGGCACCAGATCTCACAACAAGACCACTTCTGTCAGGTGCCTGCAATGGCTCTCCTGCCCTGGTGGCATCACTGTTGAGCCTAGGAGGTTAGTAAGCCGATGGCGAGGTATGTTAATTTCCTCGCCATAACAAGATAGCATAAACTGGATGTCTCCCAACACACACTTATTGTTTCATAGCTCTGGGGCTTAGAAATCTGAGATTAAGTTGCAGGAAGCGCCAGACTCCCACTGAAACCTACAGGGGAGAACCCATCCTTGTTTCTTTCTAGCTTCTGGTGATGCCAGCGATCCTTAGCATCCTTGGCCCGCAGATGCAGCCCTTCTCTCTAACCCCCAACCCCACTGGGTTCTCACTGCAAACGTCTGCATCTCTGCAATTTTCCTCTTCATAGAAGGACACTGTTCTTGTTAGATTAAGGGTCTGCCTTTCTCCAGTGTGACCTTAATGCTAACTAACTGCATCTATGTACTGAGCATTAGAGCTTAAACATATCTTTTTCTGTTGTTGTTTTTTGTTTTTCTGAGACAGAATCTCACTGTGTAGTCCAGGTTGGACTTGAACTCATATGTAGCCCAGGCTGGCCTTGAATTCATGGTGATCCTTCTGCCTCAGCCTCCCTAGTGCTGTGAACATGCCTGCCCAGGCGAGCACCACCACACCCGCTTTTAACATTTTGGAGTCACGATTCACCGAGAAATATGAAGGTGAGTTCCTTTGATTTCTTTAACTTTATGCCCCTACTTTAAACTGGACAACTGAGTAACTGGCCCAGACAGAGGATGTAAGTGGTAGAAACAAATCTTGGCTCCACAGCGGGTGCTCACTCTTTTCCACCAGCCCGCTGCAGGAGGAAGTGGTGCTGATGCCAGGAGCAAAGGAAGATGAGAGTCTCATTAGCGCTTTGTCCATGGGGACTCCGAGGTTATAGAATACTTTTCTACCCAAAGTGAAAGGAAGAAAGAAGGGCTGTAGCTGTAATGATTTTCCAACTCAAAGACTACACCTTGAAAGAATTAGGAAGTAGCAAAAGCATAGAGGCAGAAAAAATTTTCCCCGGGGAGTGCACTGTGTCATTTATCTGGTCCAAGGAAAACAGCTCCTTGCTGGTGAAGCCTTGCAAGTGGTGTGTTTCTTCTTGAGCTTGGGGAGGCGGGAGCTGAAATAAACCCTTAGGAAAGCAATCAGGATGCTTTCTTCTCGTGAGGTCTTTCGTTCTTGTTGAGTTTTATTTCCCTGGGTTTCTCGTTCATTATCAGTAAATGCAGGGCACCCATATTATGCAAAAGTTTACCCCTAGGCTCAACTCTGTTACTAGGGCACCCAAAATTCCAAAAAAGAACATGTAATTGTCTCTGGCACAGGGTAGAGAGAATGTGTCTCCGGGCTGCAGCTCTCCACTCTGCCTTCCGGCCCTCAGTCGTCAGCGTTCCAGAGTCAGGCAGGCAGCGATGCAAGTGTGCTAATTAGATCAGGTGCTTGATCTTGAAGTCCGTACCAGTAATGACTAGGTATGGGCTTTAGAACTTTTGAGCACTGCCCGTCTTTCTCCCAGTCTGCCTGGAATGTAATCATCTTGTCAGGCAAGAGGCTGTAGCGCACCGCTGAACGGGTTCTCGGCAGCACAAACAGCGATAAGAGAAGACGAATGGGCCCACGGTGCGGCTGTTCTGAGACAGACAAATGCGCTGGGACGCGCTGGAGAAGGGAGGTTCAGAGAACAAAGAGGCCGCCTCGAGTGTTTGTCACTGAGACACTTCAGATCTTCCCTTAACAAGATTACTTTGCCTTTTGAGAGCGATTGTGGACCTTTGCTGGGGAACGCAAGTCCCTGCGCTTTAGAGAGCCCTTTTAATATGGGAAGCATAGTGGGGTTTGGCTGCAGCCTATGTGCTTTGCAGACCAATGACAGGTAATAAAACTCTGAAGGATGACAAGTAGGAAGGAGATGAAGGGGACAAGAAAATAGCAAGCAGGTGTATGTGGCGGGACTGCAAAAGAGCTCTGAGCCCTCCATACTGCAGCTGTGCTGGGTGGATCGGCAGCACCAGCATTTTCTGGGAGACGGTTAGGAATGCAGAATCTCACGCCTACCCTGAACCTTCTGAATCAGCCTGCACGTTCAAAACCCTACTCCCTCACTGGGTACACTGGAGGGGCTGTAAAAAAGAAAATACTGGGGCATTCACTCAGCCCCAGATATGCTGGTTTACTGACATCTGGGTGTAGGTCGGGCATCAGGTTTAAAACAGACAAATAAAATAAAACAATTCAGAACACTCCCTAAGTAATTCTGATGAGCACCAAAGCCTGAGAACCACTGGTGCAAAATGGTCTCTTCAGATGGGGTCATAGTTAGGAAAATAAAGGTATTAAGTTTTCAAGCTTAGTTTTAAGCCATCATTCATATGAAGTTTTCATCCCTAACACCTGTGTTACACTGAGCAACTAAAGTTGTTCTATTGAATGCCTGCTGCCCCCCGGAACTGCTCTTGCTCTCCTCTCTGTACCTCTAGGACTGGGGGACTTGCTTTCAGCTTCCCTTCCTATTTTATCCCCTTCTATTCCAGCTCACTCCAGGCTAACTGACCTATTTTAAATTTTTCAAGCACACTGAGTGCTGAACCCCTTGATGCCTCAGGACCTTTGAACATGCTTTCTCCTCTTGAAAATTCCCCAACCTTCACCTTTCTGCTTATCATTCTTACAAGGAGTTCTCCTTCCAGATCCTAAGAGTGATCTCACTCTTTTTACCTTTATTACCTCTCACTTTGGTATACTGTTCTTTTCTGTTTCTTTGATAACTTTAAAAGTTCTACTTGGCTATTTGTTCATTAATTCTTGCCTACTTACCACCAATAAACTAAACACCATGTTTTTTATTCTCTCCTAGTCTCCCAGTGCCTAGTTCAGTGTTTGGCAGGGCACACAGAATAAAGGATGAAGGCAAGTATCAGCAGGTTACGACCTGGGGGTATATTCTGCCTCTTACCAATTTCTGTAAATAATCACACTCATGTGTTTCCTTTTGGTCCAGGATGCTTTTCATGCAAAAGTGGTAGAGCTGAGTAGTCATGACAGAAGCCACATGGCCCCCAAAGCTTTACATCGCTCTATGCCTCTCCATCAAGAGGTTACCAGACAAAGTGAAATGTGCCATTTGAATTTCAGAGAAGAAAAGAGACTAATTTCTAAATAATTGTGTTCCCAATGTTGCATGAAACATACTTATGCTAAAGATTATTTGTTATTTAACATTCTAATTTGACTGGATGTCCTATTTTTTATGTAGAAACTCTAGTAACCCTAAAGAATAAGTCAATAAATGTGTTCACCTCTAAGTTAATAAAAAAGCACGTCTAAACTATGCAAGCTCAATGAATGTCCTTCAAAATTTTCTTTACTGCTAGAAGATTCAATACTGAAGGGGCAAGAAAATATTAAATGTGCTCTAATTAATATTAGTCGTTTCATAGCCCCTCCCAGATGACTCGACCTGAAATTAAACATGTAACACTTTCACGCTCTCTGTCTGAGGGCTGCCGGTTTCATTTGCCCTCCGTGCCTGGGTGCCATCTGTGGCCATTTAGAGGGCTAGTCCATGCGGAAAGTACTGGGTTGCAGTTAGCTTCCTGCATGGTGATCCAAGCTGGATGCGCACCTCATAAGCACAGCGGCGATGTGCGGCAGACTCACAAACACTGACTTGTACAGAGTGGCCAGCTGCCTCCACAGCGGAGCTTCATGGCAGTGAAACAGGAGTTCTCCCTTCCTGTCGGCCCAGCGAGAGCACAGGGAAGAGTAATTCCAGAGCCCTGAGCCCTTTGTGTCTCGGAAAGAAGCCTTGTTTACAAGACATCAGAGTCTTCACCAAAGGGGGCATGCTCGGGGGTCAGAGGAAGCAGGTACTAAACACAATGAGTTGCTTTATTAACGTTAGAACATGAACATGGGAGAAAGTTGCCACTGTGCATCTATAAAAAAGTAGCCAGCAAGTAAGAATGTAGTTCAGGTTTGCACCAAAGATCAAAGAGGCAAATTTAAATATTTTCTAAAGCACACGTCCTAAAGTATGGCTACTGTAGGCAGAGCATTCTGTGGGATGATCTTGACATCATCTAATGTTATTCTTGTTAATTAAAGTGATCAATGTCTAACTACAATTTAATATTTTATGCCTTTCTAAGACTGTAAATATATAAACTAATTAAAACATTTTAATATACTTAATATGCAAAGTATTATGCCAATTATGTTAAAACATGTAAATACATGCAAAAAGATAGGGAAAACATATTCTAAAATGCTAACATTAATTAGCTATGTCAGACAGGTGAGCTTATGAATGATGTTTACGTTCTTACTGTTTTTTAGTCTTCCACTTCCTTCCTTTTGGGCAAGCATGTTAATTTTACAATCAGCAAAAGGATAGCTTAAGTTTGTTTTGTTCTGGCTGCACTTCCACACTACGCTGTGGTGGGAGGGTACTTTGGAAAGACACTTGCACAATCGCAGGCACACTGGGCTTGAGTTCTCTTGTTACCAGGGATCCCAAGTGTAGGTGTGCATGCTTGAGAGTGTGTGTGTACAGGGTGTGCACAGCTGCAGTCCCTGCCCTCCTGTACAGATGGAAGTGATGTGATGCTCTCAGTTACAGAAAGAACTCACTGCTGTATCTCTGCTGTCACAAAGTGCGGAGCAGTGGGATGGAGTCTACACCAGCTTCCGTGGATAAACTCAAATGGAGAGCACTGAGCACCATAATGTGAACTTTAGTGACTGCACCTAACCTAAAAATGGTTAAAATGGTTGTTTATGATTTATATATAGTATGAAAATATAATAAGGAAATATAACTCAAAAAAAAATCATTGGAGTTCATGGTAATTCCCTCCTTCTCAGGATCAGTCACTGATCTGAAAGCCAGAGGTCATTGTTCTAGTCCTTTAATAGCTAAAACCAAGTTGTAGAAATAATACATGCACCATGAAATCAAGCTTGTGAGCCATGTTTATATATCTTTAAGTGTACCTATATTTTTATAGAACAGCAAACAAGTGTGAAAATAATGAACATCAACTTTAGGATACCAATGACCTCTACAGAAAAAAAAAAGAGGTCAGACCAGGACTGGGCAGTCCCATTGCAGCCAAATGTATGTGAGATGCTTTATTCCTTTAAAAAAATAGTAACCAAAAATGGTTGCAAAATGTTAAGATTTGTGTAATATTGGCAGTGGGTGTGCAGATATATACATATGTATGTATATAATCACAGTAAACTCTATCTACTGTCAGACCTGGTGCCCCATTTTGCCCTTTGACAGGAGGCAGTGATAGTGCTTCCATGGGTAGTAGCAGGTGTGGGTGTCTGGTCAGTGGTGTAATGCTCCCTAAAGTGTTGTGCATTCTTACCACTCAGAATTTAAATAACCCACAGGGCAGAATCACAGCCTCTCTTCAGTCTACACACCTTTAAATTGCTCTATTCATCTAAATTAACAGCAACAGTAAAGAATCCCAGGTCAAGCACTTCCTGGCCTTGAGGACTGTCATTTAAAAGAAATTCACTTACTGGTTCATCTGTCAAGGATCTCTGCTCAACCCTTGGGCTCCGTGCTTTTAAAGTGATGTCTAAAGTTGGTTACTTTACTTAAAATACTGTTCAGGTGATCTAGTGGTTAGAAATTGGCACGGTCTACCCCTACAGCAACCTCAGTTCAATTCTGACTTATCTCAGTGGTTGAGGCTGGAGCTTGTCTGTATCCAAATCCTGGCCCTTAGAATTTGCTTTGCTACTTGGGTTCTATAGCCATAAAATACAGACTAATGTAGAAAATGAGTGTAAAACTCTTAAACCCCAGACTGTCGCCTAATAAGCTTTCTGCAGTCTTTCCCCACTACCTTATTCTTATCCTGCTCACTGTTGCATATCATCCTGAGCCTTCTCTTTTTAGCCTCATAATGTGAAGGACTTGATCCAACACCTGACACTACCGCATTAAAAGCAGTCTGATGATGGCCAATCACTCCGCCGCCCCTTGTAACAAAGATGGTGAAAAGAGAAGGGAACGAAGACTGACAGACATGAAAACTTTGGATACTCAGCAAAACTCTGCCAGGAGTTTACTCTTCAGAACACAAGTCTCTGAAGGGTTCTCAGCCTGTTTTTTAAACTAGTTATTGGTTTAAAAGTTCTTGATTGCTCTATGAGGCTTCTTGAAGTAGGCACCATGCCTTGTTCTTTTAAATAATCATAATCTCTGGCCTGCTTCATGAGAGGTGCTGGTGAAATGTTTGATAAATGAATTAATGAATGAATAAATGACTAGGTAGTCAGTCGCATCTTGGCCCAATGATATGCTAGACATTTTAGGTATTGGGTAAATCTTGAAATATTTAGATCTTGGATTGATAGAATCTTATATTTCTACCTGGGCCTGGCATAACAGTGTATCAATAAGTCTCAACTTAAATCTGTACCTTGTTTTTGTCTTTTGGAGATAGTGTTTCACTGTACAGTTCAAGCTGGCCATGAACCCTCAGTGACCCTCCTGCCTCAGCCTCTCCAGTGCTGGGATTACAGGTGTGCACCACTGTACCCAGCTTGTACTTTTTAATTTATGGGTATTGATTTTATGTGGCTTTGGGTTCTTTAGGAGAAGAGTACCATTTGTAGTCTGAAGGGTAACTACTGATGATTTTTCATGGCTGGGATTTATTAATTAGCCTGGAAAGTACTCCTTACATCACTGCCTAATAATCTGAGGACATGAGTTTTATTTCCTAATCCTCTCTTTCTGAGAGATGTTTGCATTAGTGAGGAAAGTGTATGCAGCTGGCTTTCCTTAGCCTTTGTTCCCAGAAACTATCAATCAAGGGAAAATCAGAATATTTTCTATTATACCTGGACTTACAGCAAGTTGTTAATTCCATGGACTTGTCTCATATTCCAGAAATTATCTTTTACCCCACCTGATTTTATTTTTCACTAAAATGTAAGTTTGTAATATCCACTTAAAGGCTGGACAAGGGGCTGGGGATATAGCTCAGTGGAATAAGCGCTTGCCTAGCAAGCACAGGGTCCTGAGTTTGATCCCCAGTACCGCAAAAAAAAAAAAAAAGGCTGGACAAGAGGGATAACAACTGTTTATACCCAAAAATTAGCTACAGTAGGGTTCACTTCACTTTGTTATCCATGTGGATATCTTGGAATTCATGGTAATTTTCCCTCTGAGGGATTAGTCACTGATGGTTAAAGCTGGAAGTCATCAGGTCCAGTCCTTTTATTAAAGTGGATTATATTTTATAAAATCAGAGATTTCCACTCAAATAAAATGGTTTTGATCTTTTCCAGTGAGAACATTAAAAAACAAAACAGTCACTGAAAAGGATGACAAATAGCAAAAGGACCCAAAGTTTTTCCAGCACTGGGGCTGACCTCAGAGTCCTGGGGCTGAGCTACATCCCCAGTTTGGTTTTTTTTTTTTGTTTTTTGTTTTTTCCATTTATTCTATTTGAGACAAGTTCTCACTAAGTTGTTCAGGCCGTGCTTGAACTTGTGATCTTCCTGTCCTGCTTCAGCCTCCCATAAGGCTGTGATTCAAAGTGTGTCCCACTACACTCAGCTAGAATCCAATTTTTATTCTATCTTCTTCCCTGTTTTCCATGTTTCCTTTCCTCCTTTGTAGTAGAGAAAATATAAAAAAAGAAAGCCATGCAAAGAAAGAAGGGGTGAAACAAAAATGTGGTACAGTATGAAACTTTCACAAATTGCACAAGCACATTGGTTTGCAGAGCACTGTGGCTGCTCTTCGTCTGCTTGTAAAGCTGATGGCCGTGAGGTAGAGGTAACTGCTCAGCTGCCCTTTCATAGTGCAGTGGGAAGGCGGTGGCGCTTCTCCAGAAGGTCTGTCCTGGAACAGATGGCAGCCTGCCGCTTTCCCTGCCGGGCTGTCTGGGCACAGGGCAGACAACGGAAGCAGGGGCAGCCTGGGCTGCCGAGGACCCTAGCAAAGGTTAGGTGCACCCTGCTCTGAGCACATGGGTTCCCTCAATCTTAAAAAATACTTGTCATACAAAACTCTTCGGGCCCTATTTTAGAACATGTGATCCAAATTTAGAAAAGAGGAGGGATTTTATTCTCTTTCATTCATTCAACAAATACACAGGTACTGAGATCATTCATCCTAGATAGGAAGATGAGCAAGACTCACCAAGACTGGTAACTAAGAGCTTTTTGTCTCCGGAGGAAAGGGCTCTTTGGTGGTGTAAAAGCCTGCTTGTAACCTCTGCCCGTAACTTAGACACAGGGACGTTAATTAGTGGACACAGTGTTAGTGAGTAAACTGTCAGCTACCTTTACTAATATTGTTCGTTTTCTAAGTGCTGTGTTCCAATGTCACATCATAAACACTAGGTGGTATAATAATTTTAACTTCACAAGAGTCATTGTTTCCAGCCAGATGTAGGTACTCTAAAAAGGTATGATTTGACGATGTAGTAAAAAAATTCATTAATTTTATTTCTTTTTACCTCACAATCTCGCTAGCAAGGTGAGACTAGTCAAATGAGGTAAGGTTGAGTGGCCTGATACTATCTTAATGTAAATTAACAGTAAACACTTAAAAACAGTGGAAGAGATATAAACATTCAAAAAAGCTTGGGTAATTGAATCCTGATTCAAAATGGTATTTAGCACTAGAACATAACATACTACCTGCTGCTCGATTATCTGTCATTACCCTTTGAACACTGTAATTGAATAAACGGGAAACTATTCATAATAATAAGTTTGCGCAAAATCATCTGTTTGCTGGAGTCTGGGATGCACACTGCAGTCGAGTGAACTGAAGGTGAAAGCGCTTAGCGCAGCCTTTCCGAGCTTAGCTCATCCCTCTGACAGCGTACAGCAGCGCAGTACGCCTGGGCAGTCCAAAGCGCTCTGCCAAAACGACTGAAAAAGCAGTCATTTCTCCTGTATTTATGTGAGCAGCATGAATCTTATTTGCCGCAAGACAAAGCCACCATTGAACCTACCCCATCCCCAACCTGCTAGGCAGGCACACAGCAATGCTTAGCATGTAAGGTGAGCAAATAATTTGCCTTTTGGAATTTCCATTAGTCCTCACCACTTAGTTGCTTTCTCTATTTTGGTAGTTATGACCCTGACATTCCAGCTAGTCAAACATTAGGTCGCGCAAGACCCCTGCGAACTAGGGCTCCTTCTAAGAGATTTAAATTGAAAGGCAACACAGACCATTATTGGTCTATTTTCAGTTTTCATTATCAATAAAACAAGAGATCAGCATTTTCATGCTGTGTGAAACCTTTAAGGAAATGCGGTGTTACTGCCATTATCTTTACACCAGGCTGCCGCTGGCCCCACTAATGCCGATGCAATGATGAGCCCATCAGAATGAGAAATAAAATAATGAAACAGATCTCAGAGTCATCGAGAGATGTGCTGAACAGGTCTGCTATCCGGCTCTCTGGAAAGGTCCCTTTGAGTTTAGTAGAGCCTGGCTGGCAAAGACCACAGATGATGACAGAACGTAAAGTGGCCTCATAATGAGGTTAGTAGGCAGGCAGGATGTGTCTTGCTGTGATGCTAGAGGCGGGCTCTGATCTGGTGTCTTCTCGGGAAATTGTCATTTCTTTTGCAACAAGGGAACCATGATGCAACTAGTTTAAATCCAACAGATTCTGTTTTGCCACATTGCTCTTTTTCATCCACGTCTGCCTTTTTAATAGCAGTTTGGGGGAGGCATATAAATGAGTTGTGAGTCTTAAAGATCATTACCAAAGTGAGCTATGGGAACCTATGCTCATGATCATCAGTCCTGTTCCCCAGACGCCCTTTTAAAGACAAGGGCTGTGCAGCTTCCTGTACCCTCCCTGAACTGGAGCCTGCCAAGGAGGAGGCGCTGTGACCCCCAGCGTCCTCTTGCTTTAGTCTTAAAGATCAAAGGCAGCATAGATTCGCTATTGTATTTGGGGGATATTTTAAAAACTCTTTACTGCAACTCTACTACTTAAAATCAGTGGAAACAAGTACCACATACTAAAGAGCCTTGAGAAAATGCCCAGATCAGGTGAACCCACAGGTCTCCAAGTAGAACAAAAGCCTCCAGTATGGAGCTTGATTGCAAGGGACTTCCTTGGCTTTCAGCAGAAGGCAGTCTCACCTGGGAGCACAATACCCTCCTCTTATTAAAAATGCGAGATAATATCTCCTCCTAGATCATTTCTGCAGAACCTGATGCAAGTTCATGGACTGTGCCATACTTGGTAGTGAATACATTTAGTCAAAGCCTTCTGCGAGATAATCTCAGTTTCCTCAGCCCCATAAAGTCACCAAGCAATTTAAGAGTTCCTTGCAAAAGGAACAGAACAGACTCTGAATTTAGGAGTATCTGACACTTCTGCATAGAAGGCACAGACACTTTAATTTCTCTACATTTCTTGGGGCCCACGCTAAAGACTCCTTGCTTCTCTGTGAAATGGCAGATTAGGAGCAAGTCACTGGCTAGCATCTCAATTCCCGGCATTTTATGGGTTTTTTTATGCTGCAAAGAAACCACAGAAATCTTTGTATGTTTTACAGTTTACATGGTAGTTTACAAGCATTATTTCATCTCATGAAATAAATCCTTTTCCACAGTTGGTGCTGCCATCCAAAATCTGGATCTTCAAATTCAACTACTTGAAGGAGAAATTATTTTTTGGCTCAATTTAATACGTTTTTTCCTTTTAACTTTCCACGTCTCAATAGTTGTGTCTCTACTTGCGTCATTTCTATGTATCTAATTTGCTAATGTCAAAAAATTTGAAGTCAATTCTCCTCCCACTCTTACTATTTTCTCTCTTCTCTGTTAACTTGCACCGCATCAGATGCAACAGTTCAAGAGGAGACAGACTCATTTTCCTCTAGGTAGGTGGCCCGAGTTTCCTGGCACTCTCTTCCAATCTGCCTTGTTCATTTCCATAACAACTCTTTCGTCCTTATCCCGCCACACCTGCCCCCACTCTCTGCAGCAGCTCCATGATTATAATTTAAATTACCAGCAGTAAATGAATTCACTTTGCCAAGTGCTCTCTACATTTGGTATGTGTTAGTGATTATCTAATGGCTTTCTCGTGTGTTGAACTCATCAAGTTAAAGTTTCATGACACAATCCCCTTGAAGGAATTTTCTGGGTTATATTTGCTTACCTCATACAATGGAACTTGTTCCTGGGTTACAGCGAAGATCAGTAACACATTGTTTTGCACCAGTTTATCAATGAGTTGTCCAATTGTTGGATATTCCTAAAAATTAATACATAGATTTTTAAGTATCACCTTAATAAAACAATTTGCATAAGGAAAAGAATGTTTGTTTCAAAGATATTTTACTGAGCTGAGCATTTCAAAGCTCACAAGTATTATTATTGTATATATTACTCTAAGCAAACAAACACACAATTAGCATTACTCATTTGGTTCAGTAATTGTTTTGTAAATCTAATAAGTTTAGTTTGGTACTTAGAGCCAGTTCCTGCCAATGTGGTGCCTCTTGGTCACTCACTTCTAAGCAGATCACTTGATATTTATTTAAAAGTAAGGAGGGAGAAGTATTTCTTGTAAGTGCCACTCACTGGCGGCAGGAATATTACAACTGAGAGGCATTTAGACTATGATGCATGTGACTGAGGTGGCCCAGGTAGCTCTGAAATTTCTACTGGAGCTGGATGAGGTGCCCTGAAGGTAGAGGAAGACAGTCTGCCGAGCAAGGACACACTGCAGTTCCCACGACTGTCTGATGTGAGAATTTCCTAACGTAGTTCTTGAGATTGGTTTTACTGACTTTTCAGGGTCGTACACTTGTTGGTTGATATTCTGCAGTATTTTCACAGGCTGGGAACACAGCTCAACGCAAGTACCTGCCTGGCAAGCACAAGATCCTGAGTTCAACTCCCAGTATGAAAAAGAAAGAAAAAGAAAACTTGCTTCACTGCTGGCCACTTGATAAGAGTATCAATGCTTAAAAACAAAGAAGTCATTAACTGTGTAATGTGAATGTGAACTTTACTTTCCAAGTCTGGAAAACCCCAAAACTCATTTTCCTGTCATCTGAATCCAAACGTGGATGATGCCCAAAGAGGAAAGTCAAATGAGGGTGTTGCCTGCATCTGATTAAATTAAGAATGTGCTGTTTATGATTGCAGTCAGCCCAAAGGCGGAGCACTGCTAAACAGCCCTCCTCTGATAGGGTGTGTTCCCGGTTCTGCACAATGCTGGGGTGTTTTTATCTAAAGTCTTCCTTAGGTACAAAGTTCAAGTTGAGGGAAAAGTGTACTTTTGCGTTGAATACTCAGGTAAATTTCCAACTGCAAATCTGACTGTAATGTGCTTTCAATCACATTTGGATTTTTATTAGCACAGATACCAAATTTTCCTAAGTCTAATGTGTTCAATTTCTTCTGCTTTTCAACTCCCCAAACATTAAGTGTCCTTCATCCTCAAGCCCCAATCCCACCAGTGCCGGCCCCTCAGGTCCACCTTCCTACACCTTTCACCTTCAGGGTGTGTGGAGCGCGCATCACACCACAGAGCCACAGGAGATGCAGTTTTCTCTGTAACCGAGATCTATTGGCTTAGTCTCCACAGTTATATTGCAGGGCCAAGGCCAGGAAACACATCCTATTATTTTGTGGCCTCGGCAATCTGGCCCGGTTTTAAGTACACAGGAAATGCTCTAAGGACCCAGGGGGCATGGAAATGGTCCAGGACTTCTGCACAAGTGTAGTGAGAAGGAACTGATGTGAGAAGGTCATATTGAGCCACAGGTAGTGTTTGCTTTTATGATCAAGATGTGTATTATGAAGCATTTGAAAACTTGCAAAGAAAAGGTAGTGAAAATGTATCAATTTTTCAGTTTCTTGCCCCTTGTTGACTACGAAACAAAATGTCCTCACTCTCACTGCTATTATAATGTGAATGGCAGGTTATGTGATTAAAGAATGTATGTATTTAGGGAGTACAACTTGTCCAAAGTTATTGGGAAACGTTCACGTTGAAGTTTAGAGATTTAGGTCAGTGAATGGTACTAATATACAAACTGTTCGTTTGTACAACTTTTTCCAGTTGATAAACTGAAATTTTCGGGACCATCTTTTCTCCTGTATTAAATGAGTATATGACTTTTTCACGTTGCCACTTTATAAGGCAGTGGTGTTTCATACGTAGTCCACGTGCACTATATTCCAGGCTCTGTGCTACCAAGAAACACAGATTTAAAAATTAAACCTGCCCCAGCCCTGGGACTGTGCAGCAAAAACAGACAGAAATGAGCAAACACAATTCCACTTAGAGACCTGCAAGAAGACATCTATGCGTAAGGACAAAGGGAGCAGCAATGGCTTCAGGGCCTCACAGAAGTCAAAGGGGCCCTTTGGGAACAGCTATGAGTGAACTGTGTTTTCAAAGACAGTCAGGAGTTTCTCAGCAACCTGGGAGGAGGGGCATTCCAGGAAGAGAACACAACACAGCAAGTACAGCAGCCATACGCTCTGGATACACAGGGTTCTGCTGAGGATCAGACAAGGTCATGTACGTTAAAAGAGCTTTGCAAATTTTACATTGTTTTACAAACATCACGTGTTTTGTTTTTCAACACCACCAGCACTTTTTATATAACAGAAAATAAGACAACTATTAGTAAGGATCCCCCAAGCAGTAACTGCCTAGTTGTTTCCCAGGGAGTCTTACAGGCTATGGAGACATGGCATAATTTAGGGACAACAATTTCCAACAACCCCCAGGTGTTATTGCTCTAGTTTAGGCCCTCTCTTTCTGGGCTGTGATTTGGAACACAGAGAGTTACCTGGGCTGCTTTTTTACTGGCCTCAGGATCTTTCAACAGTTGCAGAATTTGAGGAGCGCATGTGCCATTACACACCCAAATGTCTTACATGTCCCTACCCCCATCTGTGCTCCAGGGTGGTCTCTAGTAATAGTGACAGTTCAGAAGGGGCAATTCATTCATCTCAAATAAAAAATGCACACTAGTTTCACCAAGTGGGAGAGTTATTTCATGTTTTGTTATAGCAACTGTTGCTTCATTTGCCTACCTGTGGCCCAGAAAGCAGCATAGGGAGCAGGGTACATACCATGACAGTTGACATGGAGTATTCATTCTGGTTGTCCAAGTGACAGAGCCCGTCGTTGGGAATGACAATGCCTGCCAGTTTGCTGTCCATGCCAAAATGAGAATCAGCATCACTCACGAAGACCAGGAGATGGAGCGAATCATTCCGCCAGCCAATTTTTTCCTACAGTATGAAAGAAACATTCAGACTTCATTGGGGAGAGGTGGGCACATAATACATGTGGATCAACACATTGCTGGCCTATCTATTTTAACCTCTCTCATCCATTGTGACTTGATAATGTATTATAAACATGAAATTCTGTGGCATTTGCCTTTTCCCGGACAATATTTTTGGATGATTTCTGTTTCAGGGAAAGGATACTTCCACCATGATCAGTGTTCAGTTGATCTTGACTTTTACATAATTAATTATTTTTACTCTCTAGTGTTCAGTTCACCAGAAAAATGAGAAAAGAAGGTAGTGAAGGTCATAGAGAATCCCAAATCTAAGCTGAAACTAAATAAGTAAAAATGCAACACAAAGTGGATTAAAAGTAAGTTTGTTTCATTAAAAAGGTCACCTAACATTTAGGGATGCCTTTCTTTTTCTAGTGGTGTAACACAGAAGGTTTCTGATCAGAGTTGGCCACGCCAGACCCTGCTGATGGTGGGTGTCCATGGTCTGCATCTTAGCTGAGCTCTTCCTTTTCAGATTAGTCCAGGACCCATTTCGGCAAAAAACTCATCTCGACTGTTTCAACCTTCCCATACGCTTCCTTTCTCCACTAATTCCTTGGCCTTGCCACCATGGAGGAGCTTCGCCTTTGTCCATTTCCTGATATTTCCCACAGAAGGCTGTGTTCTAAAGACACTGGAATCATTCTCATGATACCTGTCAGGTAGTTAAGGACCAACAGCATTCTGGCAGTGTCCTAGAGACAGTAGGACTTCTGCTGCTTATTTCGTTGCTTCAAAACAGTGGCTATGTATCTGTGAGGATAGCTGTACACTGATTCAGGGAATTTTACTTTACCATTACTGTTTTTGTGTATAGTATTGGAGGTTGAACTCAGGGCCTTCTCACTGAGGTACATCCCCAGTATTTAAACATTTTTTGTAATTTTAAGATGGGGTTTCTCACTAAGTCACTAAATGCCTGGGCTAGGCTGAAACTTGTAATCTCCCCTCCTGGCTAGCTGGGATCACAGCCAGTTTACTTTTTTCATTAATGTTCAATATTTTTTTACCATAGTTAATCTAAAACCAAATTAATCTGATCTTGGTCTGTGAAAATTAGTCACTTTTGTTAAAAATGCTAAAATTTTCTTACTTTATTTGAATATTATGCATATAAAAGAGTCCCTATTTCAATCTGATGGAATTAAAATGTTATAGAAATTTTGTGTTGTAAGAAAAGTATCAAAAATAGAAATACGATTACAGGAAAGAAAAGTATTTAAGCTTTCCAAAGCAGACTTGTAAATAAGAGGTGGATCTGTGTCAGCAGAATGGAACCTTGCTCTCCTCTGCTTACCTTACACACAGCAGCTTGCATAATGGCATCGAATCCACCTTCAGGTGTGTCAATATTAGCAGAAATTTTCTGTTTCTTCACAATTTCGTTGAATCTTTCAGCATCATTTGTCAATGGCAGAATGTGCTTGAATCCAAATGTAGGTAAGCAGATGTATGGAATACTACTGCAAAAGTAGGATATAAGTATTCTTGAAATATGACGCGACACACAATCAGTGCACCTGGTAGGCTAGCAACATTTCTTTAAATGAACATTCATTTTTCTAAAGGACCTGGATTCTGTACCTTGGCTGTGAATCTGAAGGTTAAGAGTGTTGTCATCATCTTCTGCCTCATCCCTTCCATGCTGATCTGCTAGTTGAAACTTATTTAGATTGGCTCAAACTCAGATAAAAGATAATCAGGCGTTCAGACTCCTCATTCCAATGACTCTAATCACTAGCTTCTATTGCTTCCCAGCCCAAATCCAGCATTAAGTTTAGGCAGTGACAATTTCTTTGTATTCTGACGGCTTAAACTGTTGTCAGGTATGAGTCATCTCACAGCAAGAAAGGGTGGAACTTCACCTCTTCCTCTGCTCCCTCCTCCTCCTAGGCTGCCCTGCCACAGGGCGGAAATCATAGCTCTGCTCTTGGCTCCGGCCCACCTCTACCATGATTGGGTAGATGGTCGGGTCTGGCCAGGGAACAAAAGCACCACTTGTAACGTCGTGTTAGGGTAAAATCTATGCCAAAGGAAATGCAGCTGAAGAAAAGAGCTGATGTTGAGTTTAGCCACATCTTATTCTGAAAATCATTTACTAGCTATGTATGAATCCTTTCAGCAAGTTACCCAGCCCTTCTTAGCTTTGGGCTTTCATTTGCCCAAAGTGAGACGATGGTATAGAGCAGATGAGGCCCCCGGTCCAACAGCAAGAACATCACAGGAAAAACTGTTGTAAGTATAAAGTCTGGAGCACAACCATCCCCCTACTTAGACTGATGGTCTGGAAATGTTATTTTTATTTTTGTTTTATTATTAATACAACCGAGCTGTTGTCTATATTTGATATCGTATATTTATTCTTTTGTAAATTTGCCAGCTTATACACTTTACTTGTTTTCTTATTGGGGTATTTTTATTTTCTAAATAAGTTGTAGGAACTCTCTTACAAATACCTTTTGTCTTCATAGTTTGTCTTTTAAATTCATGATTTTTTGACATGTATCTTTTTTATAGTCAAATTTTTCTCCACCTTGAAATATGAGAGGTATATGAAAAAGTCTGACTTTTAAAAAGTAGCTAATGAGAACAATTCAGTGCAGTCCTATATGTCCATAAGAAATTGTGTCTTTACTGATTAGAATTATCCCCTAAGCAGATACTTCTAATTATCTTGATAGAACTCTGCGCTTTTGGAAAATGGGATGAAATTTTAATTTAAATCACTGAGCAGAATCACTTGATGGGAAACCATGTAGCAACAACAAAACAGTGGGGGTGGGGGTCACATTCAAGATAACTGAACAGAGACCCTTGATTTGGTCAGTGCATTTTCTTTAATGAACACTCACAAATTTGATGTTACTTAGAAAAGAACTGAGGGAGTAGGTACTTTTCAACAACTGGTGATTTTGATTCCTTAGACAGTAACAGATTTGGAATTTAAATAAAAGATCGTTATGAAACAACAAAGAAATACTACTTGTAAGTTCTATTAAAATTTTAAATACATATTGATTAAAATAAGGTTAAAATGTTAAAAGGTTAGCATCATCTTCTTTGAATGGAGTTGGAAATGGTTTCTATTTCCTTTTCTTTTGTCTTTATTTTGATATGGGTTCATTACCTTTACAGTATGAAACTATAGACCTGGGCTGATCAACAAATACAGAGAATGTTTTAATCAAAATATTCATTATAGTAAAAGACGTATTACCAATATTTCCTCTCAAAACACTTCCTCTCACTTTGAACACACATCCCATCATTCTTTTTTTTTTTTTTTTGCGGTACTAGGGATCGAACTCAGGACCCTGCGCTTGCTAGGCAGGCGCTTATTCCACTGAGCTATATCCCCAGCCCCAATCCCATCATTCTTGTCTTTTACTGTAATAAGTTTTCTAAAATTTAAACATTAATTATGTTTATGATTACCCCTCATTATATATATATATATGTGTGTGTGTGTGTGTGTGTGTGTGTGTGTGTATATGAAATCAATTTATCATTTCATGGTTCAGTTTCCTCTTTTTAAAACTATAATGAATTCCTTCCTGTCAGTGTCAAATTCAAAACAAGACAATACCACACAGCATATACAAAGTGAAGTTAAGGAAAAATTCTTCAAAATGTTTGATGGAGGGAGAAAATTTAAATTTTGTTCTTAAATATTTTAAAATGCATATTATAACTCACCTATAAGTATAAAAATGAAAACAAAACAACATGTCTTTTGTGCTGTACATTAAATAATAGCAAAGGAAATGCTTTAAAAAATGTAAACCACTTAGTAGTGTGTAGGATAAGGTAAATTTTTTAGTGAAATTTCTACCCAGTGAAAATAGAGGAAGCTACTCCAGAAAGCTTTAGAGGTTAGATTTTAAAAGATAGGTTTGTTTTGTTTTGTTTTGTTTTGTTTTGTGGTACAGGGCATTGAACCCAGGGCCTTATACATGCCGTGCAAGTACTCCATCACCGGGTTACACCTCCATCCCCAAACGGGTGGTTTTTAAAGTGTGGTCCTCTGACAGGCAGGTTCAACTCATTTAGGTCCCCTTCTACCTCCGTGTCTTTCTCTCTCTCCCCTCGCCCCCATCCCTCTCTTTCTCAGACAGAAGCTTTCTTCCCCCAATAAATATATTCTGCTTTTAAACAAAATAAATAAAGTGTGATACACTGATCTATGAGATCCCTGAGACATTCCAGAGGGCTTTTAAGATTGCGCTATTTCTCACAGTCATACAAGGACGTCCCTTCCCTTTTTGCTATGTTGACATTTGCATTGATAGGAAAGCAGAAGGAAGTAAACTCCTGGTTTCTCAGCACGTGTTAGCAACGCCAAGCCGCGCATGCAGTCCTCATACTTTTCACAAACAAGCACTCATCATGATAAGAAAAGTAAATTCTAGTTTCAGCTGATTGTCCTGATGAAGCGGTAAAAGTCATTATTTGTATTAAATATGCATCTTTGAATATGTGGAATTTTCTTAATGCATAAGAAGTATGTGTAAAGCATTCCCGCTGCACACAAGTACAATACTCATTGAGGGAAAACATATCTGTGACTGAGCTAACCTGGCCCTCTTCTCATGCAACACTATTTTCATGGGAAAGGGTGACTGACAGCCAAACTATGATTCCCGCCGGGGTGCTTGGCAGATGTGTTCTTAAAAATGAACAAAGTAAGACTGTTGCACCGAGGAAAATGTGCACCAGTATTTGTTGTCAGTGACAAAGTTCAAGGTGACTAGGAAATTAGAGTTTAGGAAAGTGTTCATTTGTCACCCATGAGAATAACAACAACAATATTCCCAAATTCTCAACACCTTGATTTACTTCCAGTCTTACTTGATGGGACTGATGGTAATCTTTTGATACTGTATCATGAAATCTGGAAGACTGGTATAACTCAGTTAACCAATGTTTCTCAAGTAACCAAATCATAATGTTGCAAAATTAGGCACTGTCAAAAGAATCAAAGTCCAAGACAGACAAATGGATTTTAATGTAACTGAATATGAAATGTTCATAGATATTGTTTTATATTCCAATTAAAACTTTCATTTGTCATCTACTGTGAATGTAACATCAAAGAAGAACGTCCACAGTTACTGATAAACACTCTGCTTTTTACAACTATATATCTATATGCGGTTTGGCTTTCTTTATGAAATTCTACTAAAAAAATTATTGCATTAAATTAAATGTAGAATCAGACACAAAAATCCAATTACCTTTTCTTGACCCAGATGTTTAACAGCTTGGTAAAAATATAAAATAGCATCACTCTGTTTTGGAATAAAAAATTTGATAATTTTTGTTTTTTTCTGGAAAATATGATTTTTATACAAATATGTTACAGTAACAATTACACTCATTATGACACTTTTTTTTAGTTTTACTTTTCAATAAGGTAACTATCAATAGTATACAACTAAAGCTCTTTGGGTCTTAAATTTAAGTGTACGGAAGTCCTAAGATCTAAGTTTAATGATTGCCAAATCAAAATAATGAGAGATAAAATGTGTTAATGAAAGGAAGAAAACTAACACTTATTTTGAATATCTGTTCTGTTCTGAGCTCATTGAGTTTCCATGACTGAGAAATCAATATTATTATCCCCATTCACAGATAAAGAGACTTAGTTTGATCAAAAACTGCATCTTGGTGTGTACCTGTGTATGGGACGATATTTAGACAGAGGAACTGAGAGCGCTAGGGATGTAAAGGGCAGGAGACAATATGTTGCAGCAAAAGGATTTCTTATTTATAACTTTAAAACTTCATAATTTTCTGAACTTTCTAATTTTCTATTTACAACTTAAATTTTGCCAGGAAGAAAAAAGAAAAACCTTTTCAAAATAGATCAAATTGATTTTTTTTAAGACTTCAAGTACATAGTGCTCTTTGGCATCCCCGCTTGCTGTAACCTGGGCAGTGGTCTGGTCTCCTCCTAGCCCCCTCTGTGGTTGTTAATGGTACATACTGTTTGTTGGGAACTCATCAAGGTCAGGCCCAATGCAGTAGGCTTTTTTCTATTCATGATCTCATTTAGCTCTTACAGCCAGTCTGTCTGAACAGTATTGTGATACCAAATTTACAGAGGAGAAAAACCAAAGACCTGAGAGATGAAATGATTCACCTAAGGTAGTACTATGAGCAAGTGGATGAACGAAGGCTCCAGGCTGACTCTGATGTGATGTGCCTGCTCCCCAAAGAAGTTCAGCTCCCCCAGCAATACATCAAGTTCTTTTCCTCAGATATCCCCATACCTAGCACAATACTTGCTACATATTTGGAGCTCAATAAATTTTTGTTGAGCAAATGTATGCGTGAATGAAATATGTGTAAATTACAGCTAAGTAGCCAAACTGCTTTGACTTTTTTAGAAGCTTCCTTGAAGTAGGGTCTCCTGGTTAGTTTAAGGTGTTGGGCTGCCAACTCAGCTGAGCCATCCAACCTTGTTAATTTTAATTTTTTTCCTTTGCTAACACTCCAGACTCACTGCTTCAGATGGTCATTAACATACTTTATGTTGCTAACTCTTATCTGATCTGTGACTGAAAGAAGGATTTTAAATATATTGCAGAGAGAGAGCTAGTATTTTGTAATCCTTGGTGAAACTGCCCTACAAGACTCTATTGAAACTTGTTGCAGGAAAATGAATTAATCTGGGAAAGAATCAAGTCCAAATTTTACATAGATACAATATTTTCTGATTTTAAAAAATATGAGAAGCATTATAAATGTTTTATATAGGACAATAAGAAGTTGCTAGCACTGAACTTATTTCCCTTGATTAATGAATCCAGTAATTAATAACAATGATCATCCTTACTATTTATTATTCAGAATTTTGAGAGTGCAAACCATGATCACTCTTTCTAGAAATCTGTGTGTGTGATATTGCAGGAACTTTTCAATGCTCCGTAGTGTCCATCCTTTTTGCTCCTACTAAATCCTTTTTGAGGAGAGACAGCATGCTTTCTTTGCAACTGCCTATGGTCATGTGCAAGTCGAAGGTGTTGGATGTAATTTCTAGCAGAACTTATTTGGAAAAATAAAATCCAACATCTATGCAGAATACAACAAAACAAAACAAATTTACCAAACAAAGAATAGAAGGGAATTTCCTTGACCTGATAAAGTCCAAACAACATGTTTAAAGTGGAAGCTTTCTCTCCTAAAAGCATTGTTATGAGAACATTGTCTTCTCTCACCAGTGTAAAACTGCATTGTTGACATTAGCCAGCACAAGTCAAGAAAGAGAGAAGAGAGGCATACATATTGTACACATCATTGATAGATGACATAATCATGTACACAGAAATCCCAAGGAATCTACGAAATCAGACTAGAATTACTGTAATGAGAAAATTTATCAAGGTTGCAAAATATGCAAAATCAATTGCTTTTCGTTACCAGCAAACCACTGGAAAATGGAATTGTAAATGGAATTGTAAATATACCCTTAGGAATAAAATTTTAAAAAAAAAGATGTGCAAGATACACTCTGAAAACCCTGCTCAGAGGAACTAAACAAGGTCTAAAGAAGTGAAGATAGATGTCACATGAAATGCTTGGAAGACTGGAGCATTCATTATGTCTGAGATACTCATTCCTCAAACTGATGTATGGTTTCAATATAATCTTGGTCAAAATCTTAGCATGTTTCTTAAAGAAATGATTCTAATATTTATATACAAATCTGAAGGAGCTAAGATAGCCAAAACAAAAGCATAATAAAGTTGAAAGACATGAACTCTTGAGAGTATAGTAGGTAAGATGGGTGAAGTGTCAGCATTGTGGGGGGTGCCGTCGCTGGGCGGAGCGCAGTGCCCTCTCAGCCTGCTGGTGGATGTGTAAAGTGATATATCTTGTGTTGGAAAAAGTTTGATGCTTTTCCTAATTTTTTTTTTTTTTTTTGTCTTTTTGAGATGGGGTCTCACTATGCAGTTCAGGCTGGCTTTGAGCTCATTTTGTAGCCCAGGCTGGTCTCAAACTCACAGCAATCCTCCTGCCTCAACCTCCTGGGCACTGGGATTATAGGTGTGTGCCACCAGGCTGGGCATTTTACTTAGGTATTAAAAGCACACTTATCATACAATGAATGCAACACTCTAACTCTATTTATCCATGTAAGAGAAACAAAATCATATTCATACGAAGATATATATGCAAGTACTACATGTCATAGCAAGTGATTATGGCAACATTTTTCATGACAGCCGAAAAATGCAAACAACACAAAAGTCAATCAATGAGTAAACAACCATGTAGTAAAACCTTAAATGGGCTATTTATTAAAACAGAAAGGAGAAAAACATTGATCTGCAGAAAATCATAAATAAATCTTGAAAGCACTACGTTGAGCAAAATATATGCTTCCATTTACATAAAATCTAAGAATAGGCAAAACCAACATGTAGAAATCAGAAAGCACTTCCCTCTGAGGAAGTAAACTGGGGAATGGGGGAAATTTCTATGGTGATGACAATGTTTTGCATCATGTGTTGATGCATCATGTGTTTGCATCATGTGTTTGCATCATGTGTTACTTGTACTGGTAGATTCAATATCAAAAGCCATCAAACTGAATGTTTTTATGCATGTATTTACAGCATGTCGATTATAGCTTTAAGAGGAAGCAGACAGTGTCTTGGTCTCACTATGTGGTTGCCGTTGAACGTGCTTATGTAGCCCAGGCTGGCCTTGAACCCCTGGTGATCCTCCTGCCTCAGCCTCCTGAGTGCTGGGATTGTATGTGCCACCACACCTGGCCTAAGACAGTGCCTTTATTTATTTTCCCCCCTTTCCCTGTTATCTTGCTGCCTAGAATGAGGAAATCATGATTAATGCGCCAGTAGCCTTTTTGGACCATGAATATAAAATCAAAATGCTAAGGATGGTGTGCAGAAACCAGAAAATGTTTAGATTCTTGCTGTTTGTGGAGCTGCCACACAAGCCCTGAACTGCTTTATTTGCAATTTCTTTGTGTGAAAGATTAAAAAAGTTTTTTTTTCTTCTTTTAGAGCCATAGTCTCTAGTACTTTCAACGAAACATAATTCCTAAGAGTTACGATCATTGATAAATTCCTTTCATGTTTAAATTATTTTGGTTCTGTTAGATTACAGGTAAGAACTAGACTGAAGAGTTTTTAAGTAATATACTGAAATCTGTATATCTTTTATAGAGATTGATGCCTTTGGTGTATGAAAGTAATACACCAAATTTGGAAAATCATTCTGTTTGTACCAGATGTCATAGCAAAGAGCTTGGTTTGGGGCAAATCCAGGTCTTGTTACAAATCACTGATTAGTCATATGGCCATTGGCAAATTACTAACCTCTCAGAGCCCCCGTTAGTTTTTCCTAGCATAGGGCTGGTGAAACCTGCTTTAAGATGCTGTCATTAGAGAGATGGAATGAGGTCATGTATATACAGCTTTCACCACAGGTCTGGCACAGAGCAGATGGAAGTTCTTCACTACATGGCTATTAAATAACTCGATTTCCAACGTGTCACTGAAGGCACAGGTAAGCCAGCACAGTTATTTGCCCTTGACCATCACCTGCACAATACATGGCTTTAATAACTAACTATAGCATATTCTAATGGAGTCATTGCCTCATTTCCTACTGAATTTAATAACAGTGTTGGCTGCAAGGGCCTTTTCCAAACAATGAGTGAAACCCACAGTTCCCTGAAGTACGTCAAAGGAAGATGCAAAAATGATTTTGGCAGAAGTCACTCTAGGGGAGGACGACTGAGAAAATGCAAATCATTGTCAAGAAGCTTCAGAAAGTGGTAGTCACTGAGGCTCCAAGGTCTCTGTGGGGCCGGGGTGCAACCAGCTAAATAGAAACTATGGAAAGACTTAGTCCTTCTGCCTACAGAACACAAAACCTAGTTTGCCTGCACAGGAAGCAGAGGCTCCCAAGACTCCAGGCTGGAACCGTGCAGCTGAGTTCAGCTTGGCTGCAAACAACCTGCGCCCTGAGAAAACTGTTGGGATCCAAACAGTCACGATGGAAATGCAAGGGAGTTGACAAGTTCCTGGCAAAGGCAGCTCAGGGGTGGGGGTGGTGTATCTCCATATAAATCAGCACACAGTTATGCCAGAGAATCACTTACTTACCTGCAAGGGTTGGCGATTTCCTCTGGTGTTGTTTTCATAAAAGGAGAGACAGGTTTTTCCACAAAAGAGCCGAAGCCCAGTCTAAAGTTGCTAGTTAATTTAGACATCTCCTTGGAAAGCAGGGAGCCCAGCTCTTTGATTGTGTTGAGGTCATCGTCCATGGAGGCGGAGAGGTCCATGAGGTAATACAAGTCCACTGGGTAGTCCTCGGTCTGGCGGACGTGCACGGGCAGCGTCTGCTCGCTGCCTGCAAAGCCCCGCAAATAAAGCAAGTCATAAAAACGTAGCATTTATTTGCAACTAGCTGATCTCTGGACCAGCTGTTATTTTATGTTTTCTTTTCTTTTGTTTTCCTCTCATTCTTTTCTTTTTTTGTTCCCTCTCTCCCCTCCTCTTCTCTCTCCCTCCCTCCCTCTTTCTCTTCTTCGACAGGATTTTGTTACATTGCTTGCGCTGGCCTTGCATCCTTGATTGTCCTGCCTCAACCTCCTAAGCAGCTGAGATTATAGATGCATACCTATAAGCCTAGCTGGTTGTTTCATTTCAATTACAATTTACCAAAGATACATCCAGTTTGATAAGTGACATGGTAGAGTTTAGAAATGAACACGCCCGTGAAAATCTTTCAGCAGTGAGTTTAGTAGTACCAAAGCAGGCATAATTTAGGATATTTTATATCTCCTTGGGAGAATCAGCAACCATTTAGATGAAAGATAAACTGAATTTTTTGTGTGTGGTTTTAGAAAAGGTGAACCAAACAAAGGGGAGTTTAAATTTACGTTTCAACCCTTGAAGAAATGTGAGGTAAACCTGAGCAACATTTGAGCAATTCAAATGGTTATTACTAGAGAAGACTTCTTTGCTAACACATTTGGAGGGCAAGCGATCAACACGAATAAAGAAAGGTGTTGGCAGTTTTCCTGGAGAATGGAAACTCTGAGCCATTGTAATCAATGATATATAATATACTAGAATATATATTGACGGAAGAGCACTATTACACCACCTGTAGTGTATTTATTTATAAGATTCCTCTTTCTTTTATTAAGAAATCATACTGTACCTGGTCTCAATTTAAGAATCAAGCTTTGAGGTGCAATCTGAACAATGTCAGAACTATTCTTCTGTCTGCCTATGCTGAGAGGCTTATTTTTGAGTATTTCCGCTTGGGAGATGGGATTTTCAATGAAGGTTAATCGACATCCTTTGGCTAAAAGATTTGCTGGGGTATCACACCTTTCACTAACTCCAGATGGGTGAGTAAAATTCTAAAACAGAAAAAAAGAGAAAAAAGACAAATCTGCATGTCTTCACAACAGGCCAGTAATTAAACTTTTAAACATGCTTTGCTAGTTAAGCATCTTGCCCTCCTAAGTACTTTATATGCTTACAGGGCTGACAATGATTGTGGGTCTAAAGTTAAGTTGTACCTGAATACTAGGGAATTCTGCCAGTAAAGTTCTGATTAAAACTAGCATGTCCTTTAATTATATTTAACTGAATTCCTGTAGCAGTTCTTTTCTAAGACATGGTCTTGCTATGCAGTTCAGGCTGGCCTTGAACTCTCTATGAAGCCCAGACTGGCCTTGAACTCCAATTATCCACCAGTCTCACTCTCCAGAGTGCTAGGATTACAGGTACGCGCCGCCACACCTGGCTTAGCAGTTTTTATTTTTAAAAAGCAATTTCTTTAAAACGAATCCTATGTCATGACAGATCCTGAAAGTAGTTGAGTTCACAGAATTGACATTATTCTGTGAAATTATTTGTGAGGGATGACCTATTAGTTCCTGGAATTCTAGGACCGTCCAAGCTTTGTAACCTGTGTAGTACCAATCCATGGACAAAGAAAGGCTTTTCTGTAGGTTCCTAAATGACTAGGATTATGATATCCCCCTAGCTGGCACTCTGTACCAGTTTTTATTCATTGGTGTGTTACATTACGCTAAAATCAACCAACCTCTTGGGGGCTCTGAGCATAGTTATCTTAAAATGGTCTGGTTGGAGGCCTTTTAGAACTTTCCAAGATTTGAAGATGAGGAAGGAACGTGAAAGAGCAGGTGGCTTAAAAGCCTACATTCTGTGCAGGACTCTGGCTTTCTTAGCGCCCTTTAGATCCACCTGTGTAGCGGGGCAGGGAAGTGTAGAATTTCCCAGCACAGATGTGACCATTCGATTCTGCAACACCCAGAGCAGAGAGGTGGGGCAAAAACCGAATACTTGCCTTCCCCGACATACCAGGCTGCTCTAGAGCTGAACGTGAGGACCACTGACTCAAGCTTGGCAAAAACCCTTGCGTTCTTTTCCTTACCTTTTAGAAGTCTGAGCCACTCTGGCCTTTGTTTTTCTTTTGCTTTTTTGCCAACTAGGAAAGTGTTATTCTTCTGAAATTTACTTTTAAGGATACAATGTATTATTTACCAGTCAGGCCCAAGCCTATTTGAGGCTCTCACCTGGCCCGGCAAATGATAACTTCCTGTGATTCAGCGAAGACAGAGTGGTTGGAGGTTTTGGAATCCTTCTCAACACAGCAGAGTTGCTGTCAGGTGTGGTCACAGCCTTTGCCAAAAGTTAGGAGGTGGTATTACCACAGAAGCCATTTTCCATCTGCCCTAATTAGAAGCAGAGCTTACCTAATCCTCCACCTACCTCAACTGATATACTGATGATTGCTTCTACTATTAGAATGACATCTCAAAATAATATGGCCATTAGATCTGACAATCATTTTAGTTGCCAAATATTATCCATAAGTAAAGCTATCAGTTAGCACTATGGGAAGCTCTTTTAAATTAATGATGAAAACTATGTTTATTTTTTATTTATTTATTTTTTTTTGAAAACTATGTTTAAATAAAAATGTTGCGGATTTACTAAAGTCTGTGGTGTAAAACATGTGGGTTAGTCCCTCATATTCTTGTTTGTTTGTTTTTTGGTACTGGGAATTGAACTCTGGACCTTGTGCTTGCCAGGCAGGCGTTTGTGCCACTGAGCTTTATCTCCAGCCCTCATTTATATTCTTAATCCTTTCTTTTTCTTTGTTTTGAATCTGTCCTATCCTATCCTTCCATCATCTATCTGTCTGCCTATCTATCTATCTGTCTGTCTAATCTATCATTATCATTTTGCAGTGCTGGAGCTCAAACCTAGGACCTCACACATGCTAAGCAAACCCTCTACTACGAAGGCTACATCTCCAGCCCCTTTCAATCCTGTCCTTTTATTTGAGCTCAAAAGCCCTTTCATTTGGATTTTGCTTGTGACCCATCAGTCAAGGCAGTAGGTGGGGCAGTGAGCCAAGTTTGTGCTCTCTGTGAGCCTCAGGGATATACATGGAATTCAGTGTTTAACAGTAACAGCCCGGGTCTGAGTTCTATGTCTAGATTTGTTTTCCTTTGGATATCGTACTTGGCTTTTGCTGAATTTTGCGTTGTAGCATTTGATTTGAATTTAGATCCTCTTTATGAGATTGAACAGAGACTTATTTTAATAATTTAGGAAGTTGTCATATCCCTTTATTACCATGAATCATTCATAGATTTCTTTATAGAGTCACAGGACAGGCAGGGACTTAGGATTGCTTATGATACATTCCCCAATCATCTTCATACAAATTTGCATAGTTTTCATTTTGATCAGGGGCCTTGTCCTTGATGTGGTACAGAGTCACTAAGCTAGTGCAAATGAAAGATTTTTTTTAAAAGGAGATAATGTCTGAACAGTAATATTCCTCCAAACCTAGAAGACTTCTTATAGAAACTATCAGTGATTCACAGGAAGTCCTAGTTCCCAGGTAGAGTATAACTATAGTATTAATATCAAATGTATATTTAATTTAGAAAAGATCCTCTCAATGATTTCTGACTATTCAGAGAGCTTCAAAATTTTATATGCAACCCATTATAAATGGCTTTAAAATAAAAGGAAAGTTCAGGTCAAAATAAAGGTATTGAGTTAAGTGTTTTTAAAGAATAACTTGACATCCATTCTTTCCATAAATTGTTTTTAAAAGTATTCATATGCATTCCACTTTGATCCACTATTACTTATGTTTTTTTCTTGATGTGTTTTACTCCTATAATCCCACTGGAAGGACAGTGTCAGAACTGTCACTGAGGATGTGAAGTAACTGCAAACAGGTTTTGAAAACATGTTGAGGTCATTTGTTTTACCTCCTGGGAGCACCAGGCACACTGAGGTCCAATGAGCAAGCAGTCCCCACAGGTCTCTGCACCTCCCGCGGCACAGCCACCTATGTTCAAACCCAGCAAGAGGCAAGGGATTAAGGTCACTTCCACCAATTCCATTTAAAAGCCCCGTGCATCTCTTACTTGAACAAAATAATATCAGAGTTAATTCTTGTTTTCAAAGATCGGCCCTCACAAAATTACCAATTGTCATAAAAACTGGTATTTTATATGTCTCACATTGCAAATATGAGTGGCTTGTAAACCAGAATCATTCTTTGTTTTCTTAAAATCTGAAAATATATAATTGTTCATGAACACAGGCTCATCCTGTTTACTAACCTTATTCAATATCTGTCACTTTTATTTTAAAAAAATTGCCGCCATTAAACTTGCTACTCTTGTAAGTGTAGTATTTCTGTTTTTGTAATAAATCCCTTTCTTCCTCAAGATTACTACTCTTACGTAGTAAATCCTTATTATAGAATTGAAAAAAAGATTCCAAAACAGCTGTCACAATACCACTAAGAAGCCCTATTCAGTAAAGTTGTTTAATAAAACACCTGTGCAACTCTTGCATTTATCTATCTTGAGCCTTAAACACTCACTGTGGGAACAGCCCAATGTTTATCCGTAATTTATTAAAGTGTTTACCCGGTGGCAAAAGAGCTATCAAACAGATCATATAAAATACGGCTTCAGATCTAGCTTCTGAGCCAAATGACAGGTCTGTGGAGCACAATGTGAAAACAACACGTCGGAGAACTTAGATCTTACCTTGCACGCGATCATCCCTTCCTAGAAACAGAAAGAAGAAGCAGAGCAGCTCAATCCCCATTCGTTTGGCTTCTCGCTGTGCAGACAGACTCAGAAATGAATTACCTTTAACGTTACAAGACCAGAGGTGAATATCATTTAAGTCTCTCTTTCTCGAAGTGTAAAATTTTAAATACGACTTACACTGCTTTGAAAAGAAACTTGAGGTATAAATTAAAAAGTTTTCATTAAGACCGAAATGAAAACAGAGGCTACCTGGACAGGTAAAGAAGAAAAGCTGTGTTTAAAAGCAACTTCAACATGATTTACTTCCTTGTTCTCCTTATAAGGAAGGCAGGTGTACGATGACCAAGAAGGTGGGGAAACTCGTTCAGGAGAAATTTTGTGTTCTACTGGTCTCTCTGCATCCTACAGAAAGTTAATATATGCAGTTAAATATTAATCAGAGAAATGTCAAAAGGGCAATAGAAATACAATTGTTTCTGCACTAATTTTAATTTAATGTGAACAGTAAAGATGTGATGTAAAATACAAGTTTTTACATTATATGTAAAGAGGATTTAAAAAATAAGCCAACTAAAATACCTGAGATTTTTATATTCCATGTTAAGTCCTCTGCAGAGAATTGAAATAAACTCTGAAAAATAAAAATATGATTTTAAGGTCAAATTAGGAGTTGGGCTAGGGAATGCAAAACAGTATTATTTTTGAAACAGAATGAAGATATTTTTTCCAATAAGTATATATTTTTTCCAATAAAGCAAGTATAGAATACTTATTTTTAAAGTTATATTAAAAATAAGTATAGTGTGTGAAAGTCATAATAGGTCAAAACAAAATAGTCTGAAAACAACAGCAACAACAGTGTCCCGCGTTCTGAGCGCCTCAGGACAGGGTCAGAGGTCTCTTTCTAAGGGTCTCTTCCAGGGCTGGAGGTAGCTAAGCAGCAGAGTATTATGGGATTATCCTCTGTCGTACTCAAGGCCCTAGCGCCGTGTATTGTGTGCACACAGAGAGACAGAGACACAGAGAGAGACAGAGAGAGACAGAGAGAGAGAGACAGGGACACAGAGAGATCTAATGTACTGTTGCAGCTTTTAGCTTATGACTTAGAACACAGGAGGTATTTGTGAAATCAGTGTCAGAGCGACAGCTTAAAATATATATAGTGGATTGCTAAATTCATGGAGTAGTTTGTATTATTCTCCCCAACAGCTCCATGAGGGTATTTTGGGATTTGTAGTGAATCAAATACTTTGTCACTTTAAATTCTGTAACCTAGACAGGCTTCTTGGAGGTGGGGCTTATGTTCTAGGAGATTATTTTTTAAAGGTATGTTTCTAGGCCAGCTTGTGGAACCTGTAACAGGGAAAACAAACTTAAACTTTTAGATTTTTCTAGAATCCTTATGTTCCATTTTGAACTCTATCATACACAAAAACCTGGAAGGACATGGTAAGAATCCTGCAATGAGAATCCATAATTATTAGAAAGTTAGAAAAAATGCCTTTGGGGAGAAAAATTAAGGTATATAAAATCAGTTGATTTAGCTTGAAGAAGAAAGATTGAGACATGAATTTCAGTGTTCCTAATATCTCCTCAATTTGAAAATGCAGCATTAGCTGTTATTCATCCATTTGCTTAACAAAATATTTACCAAGCATTTACTTTGTGCTAAATATATATTTATTTTAATTAACATGATAATTGTACATATTTTTGGTTTATAATGTAGCATTTCAATACATATGCACACTGTGAAATGATTAGGTTAGGATAACTGACATATCTATAACCTTATCAATATATCACTTCTTTGTGGTAGGAACTCTGCCAATCTTCTCTACTGGATATTTTAAAATATTCAATTCATTTTTGTCCGCCGGAGTTACTCATCAGTGCTGTGGCATATCGGAAGTCCCCGCTCCCAGTAAACTGTGCCTCTGCCCACTAACCGTTCTCTCTCGATCCCTTTCCCCCACACCCTTCCCAGGCTCTGGAGATCACTGTATTCTCTGCTTCTTGGGGATGAACTCGTTAACATACACACAGAGGTGTTTGTCTTTCTGTGCATTACCTACTCCACTTAACATGATATTCTCCAGTTTCATCGTGTTGCTGCAAAACACAAATTTCATTGATTTTTTATGGCTGCATAACATTCCATTGTACGTACGTAATACCTCGTTTTCCTCTTCCATTTGCCTATCAGTGGACTTTAGATTGATTCCTTATCCTGCATATGGTAAACAGTGCTGCAGCAAACATGTGAGTGAAGATGCCTCTTTGATGTAATTTTTGCAGTTCCTTTGGATAGATATCCAGTAGTGTTATTGCTAGCTCATAAGGCAGTCCTACTTGTATTGTTTTGAGGAATTGCTATATTGTTTTCCATAATGCCAAACATCATTCTTACTATATATTTCTACAATTGTTTTAGTACATGTTTTCAGTACATAATGATTATGTGTATTGCAGGGCAGTTGGTCATGTATATAACACATCTTAATTCTTTTTTGGTCCCCTTTCCTTTTTGCAAAAGCTCTATTTCCATTTTTTCTTCAATTCTCTCTTTTTCCTTCCCCTTTCCCCGATCTTTCTCCCCCTTCCATCTCTTTCTCATTCCCTTTCCCATTTGAAAATAGTCTCCCTATTTTCTATTATCTGTCTTTTAATTTGGTCTTTATATTTTGAGTTTCTCACATAAAACAAATCATGTAATGTTTAAACTTATGTATCTGATTTATTTCACTTAACATTATTATTAACACTTCACTTAATATCCATTTACCTACGAATGCCGTGGTTTATCCTTCTTTATGGCAGAATACTTCTCCATTGTGTAGGATACCACATTTTCCTTGTCCATTCATCTGTTGATGGGCACAAGAGCTATTTCTAAGATATAGAGATTATAAATTGTGCTGCTATAAATTGGATATGCATGTATCACTGTAATATGATAATTTTAACTCTTTTAGTATGCTATCTATAAGAGGGATAACGGGGTGAAATGAATTTTCTAGTTTTAGTTTTTTGAGGGCACTCCATATGGATTTCCATAGTTGTTGTAATTGTTTGCATTCCCATAAATGATGGAGAAGGGTTTTGCCAGAATTTGTTGTTATTTGAGTTCTTGATGACAGTCATTCTTTCTGGAGTATGATATTATCTCAGTGTTGTTTTAATTTGCATATCTTTAACTACCAAAGATGTTGATCATTCCTTTCATGTATTTACTGGCCATCTGTACTTCTTCTGAGAAGTGCCTATTCATTTCAGTTGTCCATTTTTTATTGGTCTTTTATTGGGGGGTTAAATTTTAAGTTCTTTATATATACTAGATATTAGCCCTCTGTCCAAGTAATAGCTGGCACAATTTTTTCCCATTGTGCAGGTTGTCTCTTCATTCTGTTGGTTGTTTCTTTGCTATGCAGAAGCTTTGTAATTTGACATGATTGTTGATTCTCAGTATTATTTTTTGTACCTTTGGGCTTCTGCTCAGAAAGTCCTTGCCTATGCCAATGTCTTCCATTTTACCTATATCTTGCAGTACAAGTGTTTCTGATTTAACATTTAGGTGTTCAATTGATTTTGATTTTAGTTTAGTACATGGTAATGTGAGTCTGGCCTCAGTCTTATGTATGTGGACATCCAATTTTCCCTGCACCATTTATTAAAGAGGTGTATCTTTCCTCTAGTATATGTTTTTGGCTCCTATGCCAAAGGCCAAATAGCTGAATGTGACTAGAGTTGTTTCTGCTTCCTTTATTCTGTTCTATTGATTCACATGTTTATTTTTGTGCTAGTACCATGCTGTTTTTATTACTATAGCTTTGTGATTTAATTTCAAATCTGAGATTATGATCACTCCTGCTTTGCTATTGTTACCCAGACTTGCCTCTGTTATTCTGGGACTTTTCTGGTGCCATGTGAAGTTTTTGATTTTTTTCTGTACATCTGTGAGGAATGCTGTTGGCACTTTGATTAGGATTTCATTAAATCTGTATATCAGTTTTGGAATTATAGCCATTTTGACTATATTTGTTCTGCCTATCCAGGAATAGGGGATATGTTTCCATTTTCTGATGTCTTCTTTGATTTCTTTTTTCAGGGTGATGCAATTTTCTTTATAGAGATCATTCACTTCTTTGGTTAGGTTAATTTCAAGGTATTTAATTGGTATTGTTCTCCTAATATCTTTCTCAGTGATTTTTTATTATTGGTATATAGGAAAGCTATTTTTTATATTGACTTTGTATCCTGCTACATTTCTGGATTTGGTTATTAATTCTAGGAGATGTTTGGTTGAATTTGGGGGTCTGTAAGTAGAAGATTATGTAATTTGGGTTTTTTGGTTTTGTTTTGTTTTGTTTTGTAATTTGTAAATAATACTTTAACTTCTTTTTTTTTCTATAGATATTCTTTTTATTTCTTTCTCTTGCTTGATTGCTCTGCCTAATGTTTAAGGACTGTGCAGAACAGGAGTGATCATAGTGGACACCCTTGTCTTAGTCCCACTTTTGGAGGAAAGCTTTCAGTTTTTCCCTTTAGTGTGATATCGGCACAAAGTTTGTCATCAGTGACTATTTATCAAATTGAGATAAGGTCCTTCTATACCTATTTTCTTCAAGTTTTTAACCAAGAAATGGTGTTGGATTTTGTCAGACTTTTTCTGCATCTATTAAGGTAATCATGTGATTTTTGTCCTTGCTTCTGTTTATGTGATGAATTACATTTATTGATTTGCATATTTCGAATCATCCTTGAATTTCTGGCCTGAAGTCTACTTACTTGGTCATGATATATGGTCATTATGATGGTCTATTTTATGCTATTTGCCACTATCTTATTGAGGAGTTTTGCATTTATGTTTACTAGAAAGATTGCCCTATAATTCTCTTTTTTGGTTACATCCTTGTCCAGTTTTAGAATCAGCATAATGTTAGCTTCCATTAACTTTGGGAGTACTCCTTCCTCTTTGATTTTATTAAAGAGGCCAAACATCATTCTTGAAGCAAATTTTGATTCATGCGCCAGTGAAGGCCAGTGAAGAAAGACGGACTCCTAAAATCAGGCAATGGTCAGGGCTATGAAAAATAATAAAGCTGAAAGGAGAGAGTGGCAGGATATGTTATTTAAGATAGTGAGGGTATCCCTGGTTAACAGACATCTGGCAGAGCCCTACAAGAGTTGGGCAACATAACAAAGGCCCTGAAGTAGCCTCGTTATAGGCATTTTTCATGGGCAAATGGTACAAAAAAGAAGGTAAAGGGTCAGACTGGAGATAGAGGTCTCCAAGACGTGCAGTTTTAACCTTGAATTTTTACTCTAAAGAGGTTGGCATATCACTGGAAGGTTGAAATCAGAGGAATAATATCACTTAATTTATATCTTAAAAGAAAAGGAATTGCCTTGGTGCTGTGAAAATAAGAAAGCATAGGGTAATCTGGAAGGTGTATGTGGCAGGACAGTTGTATGTGGTTGCTGAGGACAGAAACAGTAATGGTTGGGACCAGGAAGTTGCTGATGTAAGGGGAGAGATGCGGTCAGATCCAACATGTATTTTGAAAACAACCTGAGCTTGTGGTTTGGATGGACACATGAAAGAAATGACTGGGGATATAGCTCAGCAGTACAGCACCTGCCTGACAACCACGAGGTCCTGAGTTCAACTCCTGGCATCAAGAAAAGAAAGAATGAATGAAGAGTTTTTGTCCTGAGCAACTGAGTGAATGCTATTCTTTACTGAGAGGAGGCAGAGAGAAGAAAAAGCAGGTTTCATGGGGAGGATGAGAATCCGGAACATGGTGAGTTTGAGGTCCAAGAAGATAACAAATGAAGAGGCCACAAAGGCACCAGCTCGGGAAATGGGGGCAAGGCCAAAGTACAAGCTGTAAACTGGGGTCTCACAGCTTACATTGCAAGCTGTAAGACTGGTTGTATTCAAAGAATAAGCCTAAATGAGACCCCAAAAGAAATGAGGAGGCAGCTGCTCTGAGGACCGTGCCCGAGCCCTGCCAATATCTGGAGGTTTGGAGAAGGAACCAGTGAAAGAAGCTGCTACAGAAAGAAAACTCCATCTTGCTAAAAAGAGCCCTGTCTTTGTTGGAGAACAATTCTCTAAGTGTCTCTCACATTTCTGTACCTATTGGAAGCAGAGGCAATGGCTGTCTTTATGCTGGACTATTTTGGGGGTTTTTGAAAAGTGAACAGCCTGTGAAGAGAGATAGTGTACTGTCTGGTGGAAGTTTGAGAGATAGAAATCATGTTTCTCTCCACATTAAGGGGCAGACTTGCTTACAGCTTGGGAAGTTAGAGATAATGTCACCCTCCAGAACAAAGAGCAGGCATGCTTACTGCTCCTTAAAGAAAGGCTTAGATTCCTCAACCTCAGGATTCTTTTCTTGAGATACAGTCCACTACATATGCTGGCATCTGCTTTCCTCTTTTGTGTCCCCTTCTGTGAGAATCGGGATTGGAGAATTGGTAAAAGAAAGTGTTGCTACTCTGGCCACTGCTGTTTCTGTGAATGATAAAGCCTTTTATCTCTGACCCAGATACACCTTTTCTGTGTTAGTATATCCATGCAGGTAATTTGTTAGCTTAAAAGTAACAAAAATTCAGGCCCTTCATTATTTTTGACAGTCTCCTACCTAAAATTTACCTCTTTCTGCAAGTGGAACCTGCAACTTTTAAACCTCACTTTAGAAGACAGGACATTGCATCTCATAGAATTGCTCCAAGTGCCTTGGACTGCTGCCCTCTGCCCAGGGGCTTTCCCAGGTCTGAGCTCTGTGTGCCCACAGACTTCCTTGGCAGCCACCGCTGGGCTCTTTGGATGAACGGAGATCAGGAACTCCTACATAGTTCTCCATCTGCCCATTCCATAGAAACTTCTCTGGGGTTCTAGCTGCCGCCAAAAATCTCTTCTTACTGAAAGACAGTTAGACTCCCTGTCCTGTCCTGCTTTGCAGTTAAGAGAACCCAGTGACTAGTTCTTGCCAGTGGAGTACGAGTGGGAGCGGTGTGAACTGTTCCGTGCCCTTCTGCCAGCTGAATGCAGGCGGCGACGGGACCCTGGGAGAGCTCCCACTCCCCGAGCTGGACTGTGAAGTAGAGAGCTTGGGAAATTGAATTTGGTCTTTAAATTGAGTGCCCCGTGCTCCTCTCCCAGTTTCAAAACGTTGTATTGTCCTGATGTATTTACCTTTGGTCCGTCACAGCTCCTCTGCTGTTCCTTCCCGCCCTACCCCAGGCCGTGAGTACACACCCCTGATGCCTGCAGGCCCTGCTTGTCCTCTCCTTGCTCTCACTCCTGCTGCCTCAGCTCACTGTCCAGTGCTCAGCAGAGACACTGGTGTCTGCTGGAAGAACTTTCCAACTTTCAAGTCTTCCCTTTCCGGCACAATCTCCAGAATATCCTTTTTACTCTGCTTGCAGTTGTCTAAATACTCTTCTGTCACCTTTGGTAGACTGAGTTCTCTTACAGTATTCATTTTACTCAACAAATATTAACTGAATTCTTACTATGCAGCAGGCAGGGACTGTGTCTTAGCTATGTTTCTGTTCCCAGCAAGCGGCACAATGCCCGGCACTTGGTAAGTAGTCAGTTAATATTTATGGAGTGGATGGATGAATTTTATGTCTAGGGGCTGGGAATATAGCTCAGTGGAATAAGTGCCTGCCTGGCAAGCACAAGGTCCTGAGTTCAATCCCCAGTACCGCAAAAAAAAAAAAAAAAAAAAAAAGGAATTTTATGTCTAGTGTTTCACCTATTACAACAGATATTGAATAAATAGATACTTAGTGAATATTAAGTAAATAGATGAGCAAATGAATAAATGATTTAGGATGCCTCTGAATACAAGCAGGATAGGGAAATGTGCCCCTTGTTTGGGTTGTAGTGAAAACTCCAAAAAGGCTTAGAATACAGGGCAGGGAAAATGCAAGGAGTAATTTTAAGCAAACAGTTGAAATAGAATAATGTGGAAAAAAATGTCCTTCCACTCTGTTGTCATTTGTGCACTGCTCTGGATAATTCATAGTTGTAGGCCACAGGGACAATGGGTCTTGCTTCCTGAAGATGTAGCGCTTAGTGCCCTCTCCTGAGAAGTGCCCCCATCCACACCTCTGTGGAGGGAGGTAGTCCTGCTTGTCTGAGGAGCAGCCAGTCTAGGAGCTGCCAGCACACTTGAACTGCCCTGAAGTAAAACCGTGTCTCCTTAGCCAACCAGATTATTCTCCTCCATTGCTGCATACAGTGGTCCCCCTTACACTTGAGGATGAATTCCAAGAGCCCAGTAGGTGCTTGAAACTCTGAATATATATATGCACGCTACATATACGTGTTTTTCCCTATATACACGTATGCAAATTTAGTGCCTTTTCTGTCTTAACTAAGTACTTTTCACACATTGCAGCTCTAACTTTTGAAGTTTGAGGTGTGATAACAAAACTAGCACAAATTCCTTTTCTCTCTTCATAATTTCCTAGGTAGATCATTTGTTCTTACCATTAGATCTCAGTAACCTCAGCATATTTTTTCCATATTAATTTGAAAACTTTCATCTTTTCACTTAAAGGAAGCTCTTCACAGATTCTCTTTGGATATCCTCATTGCCAGTATTGCTTCACTTGCACTTAGAGGCTACTTTTGAGGGAAATAAATGTAACTTGAATGGGGGATGGGGATATAGCTCAGTGGCATAAGTGACTGCCTGGCAAGCGCAAAGTCCTGAGTTTGATCCCCAGTACCAAAAAAAACAAGTAACTTGAATGGGGATTCTGGGTTGATCTGATAACTGAGAGTTACCAAGCGGGTAGTAGGTGGGTAGTATGCACAACATGGACATACTGGACATAGGGATAATTCATATTTGGGGTAGGAAGAAATCAGAGTGGGCAAGATTTCCCTGTAGTACTCAGGGTGGTACACAACTGAAAATTATAGATTATTTCTGGAATTTTCCATTTAATATTTTTGGACTTCAGGTGATCACACATAATTGAAACCACAGGAAGCCAAACTATGGGTAAAGGGGTACCACTGTATGTAGCATTTGAACTGGGAAAAGAAATAGAAAATAAGGAGCTTGGTAGTGGGAGGTGAAGCTGGCAGGATGAAGAGAGAGGAGAGACAGAGAAAATAAATTATGTCAGGCTGGAAGGAAGTAAAATGATGCCTTAGGAGCAAGCCAGTGTTGGAAGGAATCAGCAGCTGGAAGGCAGAAACTCAAGACCAGGAGCCAAAGGAACTGAAAGATGCTAGAGTTATCTCCACAACTCACTCTGCTGAGGAAAAGGAATGTGGGCAAACTCTAGAGTGATGGTGGATGCGAAATACATGTCCAGGGTGGATCTCTTCTTCAAGACCCAGCTTTTCTAGCTTTCTCCAGAGCCCTGTCTTCCTCAGAGGAACGTGTATTCTACAACTGTGTTGGTTACTTCTCTCTCATTGCTTGGACAAAATACCTGACACCCACAATTAAGGAAGGATTCGGTTTATTTAGCTCACAGTTTGTGGAGGTTTCAGTCCATAATCAGCTGGCTCCAAGGCAGAGTGGCACGGCTCAGGGGCAACAGTTCATGGTGGCAGGAGACGGCAAAAGCAACAAGAGCAAGAAGGGAAGAGAGCAAGAGAAGACTCTCTCTGTCCTTCATACTGAATGTAGGCTATTCACCCGAGGGTGGATGTAGCCCTTACACCTATAATCCCAGCACTAGACAATGAATCAATCAGAGGCTCTAGATTCAGCCACCCCCATGACTGTATGAGGCCTTGGGGGAACATCTAGACAAAAACTATAACAACACCAAATTCCCATTTTGTGTCATGGTTGAAGGAGTCTACATTCCTTATAATTGAAAATTCTGTTACAGAAATTGCATTTTCAGACAGTCTCTCCAATCCCATAGAATAGAATCTACCATTCCAGCAGCTCAGCGCTCACCCTGGAGACTTTGAGTTTATCTGAGCTGAGGGACAGCTGGGGTGGACACAAGAGCAGAGGGCTGAGGGAAGCAGCCATTGTGCACCCAGGCCCTCAGCTTTCTCTTACTTCATGAAACTACCTACCCCCACCTGACTCACTGCCTTTAGCTTAAGTCTCTCCTAGACCCAGCCACTCATCCACATCAAAGAGCAACAGTCTAGGGCCCAGCTGTGTCTGCCCCAGGGCTCCTTAAAACACTCCTGGGAGCTGAGACACTGAGTAACCCTGACTAGGAACCAGCTGGAACCCTGAGGGGCTTAGTAATGACCTTAAGCTTGAGTCGGCATTGCTGTGCTATCTGTTTCATTCAAGTACCAGTAACAAGTTTTCTACCTTCAGGTAGAATATTTCATAGTGGGTAGCTAAAGGGAGACAGCATAAATGAATGCTTTGTCCTCAAGTCTGCCCCTGAAGTATTTCTCTGCTCTCTTGCACTATGAGTTATTTGCAGAATTCTGGGGCTTACTTACAGTAACACGGGAAGCAAGGAACCAGGAAGCACATATCTTTGCCTCAAATTTCAAGAACTTTGGGAAAATTCTTTTAAAGAAACGTGTGCAACTACATCCTGTCACCCTGTGGCATAAAACTTACAATGCACTAAGTCCTAGAGAAATGTTTTTGTGGCCTAAGCCTGACATTCTAGGCTGGAGTTTCCTTTTTTATAAAATTTACCCTCCCACATATTATGTTTTGTTTTTAGCTTGATTGGTTTGGTTGGTTTGGCTTGGTTTGGTTGGTTTGGTTTGGTTTGGTTGGTTTGGTTTGGTTGGTTTGGCTTGGTGTGGTTGGTTTGGTTTGGTTTGGTTGGTTTGGTTGGTTTGGTTGGTTTGGTTTGGCTTGGCCTGGTTGGTTTGGTTTGGTTGGTTTGGTTGGTTTGGTAGTGCTGCAGAATGAACCCAGGACCTCGTACACACTAGGCAGCAGTTCTGCCTCTGAGCTGCCTCCTCAGCCACGCACTTAAAATTTACCATTTTAAACATTTTAAGTGCATAATTCAGTGGCATTAAGTAGATTCACATGTTGTGCAACCCTTACCACAAACCTGATCGAGATATTTTTCATCATTTTGGACTGAGACTCTGTATCCATTAACTGCCCACTCACTCTTTCCCCATCCCTGAGCGTTTTTGTCTCTATGAATTTAACATGCAGACCCGTCAAGTGGCATCACACAGTATTTGTCCTCTTGTTACTGGTTTGTTTCACTTAGCATTATTGTTCTCCATGATGTAGGTGTAGAGAGATCTGGATTAAAAATGAAGCTCTGCTAGGTCCTCCCGTCTGTCTTTAGGGATAGTGTTTATTTCTCAGCAGTTTAATTTCTACATTGTTATCATCCAACTTTCAGGGTTATAGTGGAGATTTAATTATATTCCTGTATGATGAATCCACATTGTGTGAGGCTGGAAGGTAATATGATATGGAGGCCATCTTTAAGAGAAGGAATACAAAGCAGAAAATAAATAAGGCATAAATAAGAAGTATTTTTATTATAAATAATGGGGAAAAAATCTTGGCCAGTTACTGCTGATTCTACTACCTTTGGTTTTGACATCATCTTAGGCAGTTCACCAGCAACACTCACACAGGAGCTCTTCCTGACACAGGAATGCTTCCCGATGGTAATCTGCTCCCAAACACCTATGCAAGCGGGGCCCTGAGCAAAGCCTTGTCCGTTTCTTGGTAAATCCCTCTGGCTTCTTTAAGGATGACCGTTTACGGCAGTTAGCTTTATTGAGTACAGACCAACTGTAGGCACTGTTAGATATGTCATTCGCGTTCCCCAATTTCATTGTCACAGAACTCTATAAAGTAGGAGCTATTTTACTTGCACTTCCCAGGTGAGGAAACTGCGGCATGCAGAAGCTATGGAACCCGGCCTCCGCCACACTATTGCTAGGGAGGCGCAGTCAAGAGAGAGTGGGTTGAACATAGCGGATGGAGCCCTCAAGGGATGTCCTGCCTCCAGCTGGAGGTCACCGTCACCCTGCAGATTGCCTCCCGGTAGATGAGAGATGTTCACACAGCAGAAAGGAAATTCTACAAAGAACTTTTTAAAAATACGTTTGTCTTTGTGTCCCTAGACCTCTCATCCCAGTCCTGTCTCTTTATCACTTCGTTCATCCTGTGGGTCATTTACCACCAAAAATAAGTCCAAGATGTGATCCTGAATTGCACAATCCTCTCTTAGTCATTCTCTGTTTGAAGTTCAGCGCAAAACCAAAACCAAACAAAGCATGTGGCCAGGCCCTTCGGATGATGCTGCAACTGCTGGCCAGGGCCAGGCCTGGCACTGAGTCCAGGAGGGGGCGGTGACTGGCATTTCCGGTGGCAGCAAAATGACTCAGGATTAACTCCTTGTGCTTGAGTGCAGCTACCTTTTGTATTTCTTGGGCTTGGAAATGATTTTGAATTCTAAAAGTGCTGAGCACTTTCTGTCTTTTCATTTGTAGAGTCAATCCAGAGATGAGCTTTTCCAGAAAACACCAGTGAGTATAAGTTTATTCTGACTTGACTCTGAGAGGGAGACTCTTTACACCTCTTGCTTTCAACCTATGAAGCAAATTGCCTCCTGGTAGATGAGAGATGGTCTGTCACGAGAAGACATCCATGTGAACAGACACTGATCGCTAAGTACTCCACTCATACATAGTTTGCAAAAGTGCTATGCAATTCTTTTTTTTTATTTCAAAAGGTAGGTAGTCTAACCAAGGGTTGGCCTTCCTTGCCTTTGAGCAATTTTTTTTCCTGATGAGAAAGAAGGTTCTCTTATTTCCAGACAGAGGAACTACCCATCTATTTATCTACTTGCATCATTAAGCCTCATTATTTCCAGGCAGAAGAATGAGCAGAGATATTACTAGTAAAAACGGATTCTGACTCATCTACTAACTTAGCAACCATGACTTGAAAACATAATATGTACTAAGAACTGTTCTGAGAACACAATGGCATGGTCTCTTGGAGCCTATATTTTCGAGGAAGAAATAAACTAAATATACAGAGATGTCAAGGGGTGATAAGTGCTAAGAAAAAGAAGGAATGAGAGAGGTCAGAGAGCAGCTGAGATGGGATGGCCAAGAACCCTCTCTGCTGGAGCATCATTTGGGCAGTCCCGGGAAGGGAAGGAGTGGGTCTTACACTGTCTGGAAGGGAGAGCTGTCAGTGAAATGGGGAGAGGGAACATTAGGGCCCAGGAAAGAGTGTTTGGGAACCAATAATTTGGCTGGTGAGGCTGAAGCGGAGTGAGTGGGTGAGGGCAAGGGGGAGCTGGCAGACAGGCTAGCGAGGGAGAGCCTGGGCAGCCATGGGCGGGCCTTGGATTTGTATTGTGCCCCAAAGGGGGACATTCATGGAGTTTTGGGTGGATATGATGTAACTTGTGCCTTGAAAGGATCACCCTGGGTGCAGAGCAGCGGTCCCAAAGATGGAAGTCAGGAAGCTTGCTGGAGGCTATTTTAGCAGTTAAATCCAGAGATCATGAATGCTAGGACTATGGTGGAAGCAAGGGAAGTGGTAAAAAAAAAAGGTCAGGTTCTGGATACATTTCTGAAATAAACATGATATGCTTATAGATTGCTTAAAGGGAGGGTGTGAAATCAAGGGATCAAGAATGTTTGTAAAAGTTACAGAGGCCCCACCTTGTATTTCCACCCTTGCCTGCAGCTTTCTCTAGCCACATCAGAGAGACATGGTGCACTGTGTCCATCAGGAAGTGATAGTGAGCTCAGATCTACTGGCATCACCATGGGCTCACAAGGGGTCACGGTTCCACAAAAGGCACTCTGTGGAAGAACCAGAAAAAACAGAAATATGCAGGATCTATGGTGAAACTATTTATATGCTTATGTAAACATTCCTTTAGACCAGTGGAAGTCTGATTAGCCAGCATCTTCTGCTCTGGAATTCCCCATGACTCTGCATCCAGGGAGCCAAAGAAACACCCTGGGAAATCCCTCTGTGGTCCTCCATGGCTGCTCTGGTAGACAAGCAGGGGTCAGTTTCAGTACTAGAAACTTCTTTAATAGACTTAAGGTCTATTAACTACATTCCTCATTAGGCCACTATAAGAAGACCAGTAAGATCAACATATTTTACTTTAATAAAAGAACTTCTTTCAAAGTAAGACTTAAGCCTTCCTTTGGCCTTAAAGATATAATTTATGTAGCTGCGAAACTAAAAAGATCATCCTTTAAAAAGCTGGGAGGAATGTTCTCCAGTGATGAGTACCATCCTTGAGGAGAGCCATGGAGGATTTATTACTTTCTATTGCTATTTTATGGACTTTCCTGACTGTTTCTGATGCCAACTTCCCTGGATCCTGTTTGCAAGTGTACACAAATTCTAATACAATAAAGACTGAGCATAATGCAAAATATCCTAATCATTAAAAAAGCTAAATAATACATTATTCTAACAACTAGCCAAAATGAGATGTCTCAAGAATTGGGAGGGGAGAAAGAAGAAAAGCCTTTGAAAGCAAATACAGCTGGTATCTCATTAAAGAAGGGTTGCTGGATTCTTGCACCTCAGCAGAAGTAGTGAATCTGTATGTTCCTGTGCTTGATTACTTTCAGACCAAAAGTGGCTTCAGTGAGTTGTCACTGAAGGTGAGGCACTTTGAGGGACTGAGTGCGGTCTCCGTTGCCCCTCTGTGTGGAACATCACTTTCGGATAACCCCAGCATGCTCTTTCCAGCACCCCCTCACTGTTGAGACGGTAATAGGCTGTTACAGGGAGGTGTAACACAAAGGTTAAAGGCTCAACAGTAGTTTAACATTAAAATCAGGATGAGAATCACTTATCTTTTTCTATTTTAAAGACAAAAAAATAAAAACAATGATACAAAATTTCAAAACATGATAGTAGGAGAGTAACAATGGTTAGTACATTGCTTGGTTTTATCTTCAAAGTAGTTGCTCAGATTATAAGATATAGATATGCAAAATTGATCAAATGACATAAGCACAAACATTTCTTTTCAGTGAACTAGTAGAAATTAGTAATATAGCTATCTTAATTATCTTATATATAAGATATAAGATAGTATGTCATATATATATGTCATATATATAAGATATAAGATATATCTTATATATGTATGTGTATATATATATATATATATATATAAAATTTTCCTTTTCCTTTCCCCCACCCCAGTTTCTCTTTCCTTTTGAACAGTGTCTTCCCATTTCCCAATATCTATTGTACATTTTGTATCTTATTTACTCTTTTAACTTCTTACACTAGGGAGAAAATATGATGTTTACATATTCAAGACTAATTTATTCCACTTATGAGTATGGTTTTGGATTATATCCATTTACCTATAGAAGTCTCAAATTTATCCTTCTTTATAGCTGAGTAATACTCCATTGTATAAAAATACCATATTTTTTTATCCATTCCTCAGTTGATAGGCATTTTGGTTGTTTCCAAGATTTAGCTACGACAAGTGGTGCTGCTATAAACATGGGTGCACATATATCACTGTGGTATAATGTTTTCAATTCTTCTGGAAACATACCCAGAAGTGAAAGGGCTGGGTCAAATGGGACCTCTAATCCTAGCTTTTTAAGGAAGATGTACATTGATTCGTACAGTGGTTGCCCCATTCTACTCTCCCAGCAACAGTGGAGAAGAGTTCCTTTTTCCCCACAGCCCTGCCAGCATTTGTTTTTGGTTGATTTCTTGATGACAGCCATTCTTTCTGAGGTGAGATGAAATCTCAGTGCTGTTTTAACTTGCATCTGTCAAATGACCAATGATGTTGAACATTTTTTCAAGTATTTATGTATTTGTTAGAGAAGTATGTATTCTTCTCAATTTTGGACTGGGTCTTTAAATTGGGGGGGGTCTGATTTTTTTCAATTCTGTCTATGTTCTAGATGTAAGTCCTTTGTCAGTCCCTTTGAGGGACTGTTGGCTAAAAGTTTTTCCACTCTTTTCACTCTGTTGGTGATTTCTTTTGATGTGCAAATAAGACGAGCTTGTTGGTTCTTTGGAGTATTTCCTGAGCAGTTTGGTTTTGTTCATGAACTCTGCCCACCCCTGTGTCTTTAAGATTTCTACCTACTTTCTCTTCCAGTAGACTCAGTGTTTGTTTTAATATTTAGATCTTTGATGCATTTTGACTTTAGTGCATAGTGATAAATATGGGTCTAGGTTTAGTCTTTGACGTGCAGAAAGCTAGTTTTTACACAACCACTTATTAAAGATGTTATCTTTCTTCCAGTGAACATGTTTAGAGCTTTTGTCAAAGATAAGGTGACTGAGTGTTTTTGGAGTTGTGTCTGTATCTTCTAATCTGTTTCACTGATCCTCAGATCTCTTTTTATTGCCAGTACCTTGCTGATTTTATCATAGTAGCTTTGTAGTATAATTTTAAGTCAGGGATTGTGATGCCTCCTACCTTGCCTCTGTTGCCCAGAATTGATTTTACTATTCTAGGTATCTTCTGGTTCCAAATTAATTTGAGGAATGTCTTCTCTAGTTCTGTGAGATAAGCTTATGGTATTTTGATTGGGATTGCATTAAATCTGTACAATTTTGGAAGTATGGCCATTTTCACTATATTGTTTCTTCCTACTCGTGAGCAAAGGATATCTTTTCATTTTCTGATATCTTCTTCAATCTGCTTTTCCAGAGTACTGTTATTTTCAATGTATAGATCTTTTACTTACTTTGTTAGATTGATTCCTAAGTATTTCATTTTTTTGGATGCTATTATAAAGGGTGTGGCTTTCCAAATTTCTGTCAGCGAATTTGTTGCTTGTGTACAGGAATGCTATTGATTTTTCAGTGTTAACTTTGCTTCTAGCTATGCTACTGAATTTGGTTATTAAATCTAGAAGTCTTTAAGTGGGGTTTGGGGAGTCCTCTGTGTAGACTGCAAACATCATGTCACCTGCAAATAACAATAGTTTCACTTCTTCTTTCCTATCCTTATTGCTTTTATTTCCTTTTCTTTTCTAATTGCTCTGGCTAGTGTTTCCAGAACTATATTAAATAGGAGTGGTGATAGTTGACAACCTTGACATGTTCCTGATTTAGATTGAAAGCTTTCAGTTTTGTTCATTTAGTATGATGTTGGTTGTTGGTTTGTCATAGATGGCTTTTATCAGATTGAGATAAAGACCATCTATTTCAATTTTCTGTAGAGTTTCTATCATGAATGAGTTTTGGACTTTATAAAAAACTTTTTTTGATCATTGAGATTTTTGTGTTTGGCTCTGCTGATATGGTGTATTACATTTATGATTTGCATATGTTGAACTATCCCTGCATTTCTAGGATGAATCCCACTGGGTCACAATATATACTCTTCTTAATGATTTACTGCATTCTGTGTGTGATCATCTTATTGAATATTTGTTGTCTCTATGTTCATTAAGGAGATTGGCCTGTAGTTCTATTTTTTGATTGGGTCTTTCTCAGGTTTTGGTATCAGGGTAATACTTGCTTCTAGGAAGGAGTTAGGGAGTATTGCTTTCCTTTTAATTTCATTAAAGAGTTTGAGGAATATTGACATGAAATCTTCTCTAAATTTCTTATAGAATTCAGCAGTGAATGCATCAGTACCTGGGCTTTTCTTTGTTGTTAAGCTTTTAATTACATTTCCAATCTCATTAACTGATATTGGGTTATTCAGAATTTTTGTCTTCTTGATTCAGCTTTGGTGATTCATACATATCTAGGAATCTGTCCATTTCTTCTGTTTTCCATCCTATGAGAGTAAAGATTTTCCAAGTATGTATTGATGATCCGAATTTCAATAGGATCTATAGTGATTTCACCTATTTCACTTCTTATTGCATAAATTTGAGCTTTTCCTTTCCTTTTTATGATAAGGTTGGCTAGAGATTAATTGGTTTTATTTATTCTTCCAAAGAACCAGCTCTTTGATTCATTAATTCTTTATAGTGTTTTCTTCATCTCTGTTGTGTTCATTTTTGTTTGATCCTTAGAAGTTACTCCCTTCTTTGGGCACTGGGCTTGTCTTAGTCTTTTTTTCTAGAAGCTTGAGGAACAACATTAAGTTTATTTGTGCTCATTGTCTTTTCCTGATGTGAGAATTCACTGCTATAAAGTTTTCTCTTTTAGGACTGTTTTAACTGCACCCCAAAAGTTCAAGTATGTTGTATGTGTTGTCTCACTTAGTTGTAGATATTTAATTTCTTCTTTAATTTCATCTGTGACCCCTTGGTTGTTCAGGAGGGTGTTATTTAATTTCCATGTGTTTATGGAGGTTTTGTGGGTTTTTTGCCACTAATTTCCAATTTTATTGCACTATGTCAGATAATATGCATGGGATAATTTTAATTTCTTTGTATTTACTTAAGCATGTTCTGTGGACTGTATATGGTCTATTTTAGAGAATGTCCCATTGTCTTGGTTACTTTTCTTTCATTGCTGTGACAAAATACCCAACACCCAAAATTCAGGAAGGAAAGGTTTATTTAGCTTACAGTTTGTGGAGGTTTCAGTCCATACTTGGCTGGTTCTGAGGCAGAGTGGCACATGGCAGAGGGTAAATGTTCATGGCAGCAGAGCACAGCAAAAACAACCAGAGCAAAAGGGAGGAATGGCTGCAAGCAGCCTCTTCTCTTCCCTTATATTGTAAACAGGCTAACCCCACCCAGGGAGTATGTAGCTCTCACACAGTCTCCATGCCCTCCTCTTCCACAGGCTCGGGATGTGTACAAAGTAAGCACCCTGGCTTCCTGCTGAGTCACTCAGCCAAACCTCTAGACTCCCCAAGTTGACACAACATATCAACCATAACACCCATGTATAGCTGATAAGAATGTGCATTCTGATAACGTTGGGTGGAACACTCTGAAAACATCTACTAAATTCATTTGTTGTCAGGTTTGGTTCAGTTCTGATATTTCTTTGCTGGTTTTTTTGCCTAATTGATCTATCTCTTTGTGATACTGGGGTATGAAGGCGTCCCATTACAGTGTGCTATTGCTTATTTGATTTTTTTTTTGTCTACTAATAATTGTCTTATATATTTGGGTGCTCCTGTATTTGGTGGTTACACATATATGCTTGTTAGCTCCTTCTCTTGAAGGTTTTCCCTGACAAGTTTGTAGTGACCTTTATCTTTTTTGATCATTCTTGGTTTTAAGTTCACATTGTCTGCAAACAGAATAGCTACCCTTGCTTTTCTCTGGGTTCCTGTTGCATGGAAGATTGTTTTCCATCCTTTGATTTTCAGTCTATGAATTTTTTTTGAGATAAATGTGTTTCTTGCATACAGTATATTGTTGGATCTTGTTTCTTGATCCACTCTGCCAGTCTGTTTCTTTTGAATGGTGAATTGAGACCATTTATATTAATGGTCATAACTGATATGTATTGGCTTATCAAGTCATGATATTTTCCTGATGTCGAGTCTCTGCTTTTCCCTTCTATTTAATTGCTTGCCCTGCCTGGTGACTTCTTTCTGTTAATCCTCTTGAATTGTGGTAATTTTTATTTATGTCTAGAATATCTTTCAGTGATCTTTGTCTGATTGGCTTGATGTTCATAAATCTCTTCAGTTGTTCTTTGTCATGGAAGTATCTTATTTCTCCATTAGTTTTGCAAGCTAGCTTTGCAGGGTACATCAATCAGTATTGGAAGTTGTTTTCTTTCAGGACTTGAAATACTTCAATCTCTTGCTGATTTCAGAGTTTGGGTTGAGAAGCAGGCATGATTCTGATGGGCTTTCCTCTACAGGTGATCTGTTCCTTTTGTCTAACAGCTTTTAATATTCTGTTCTTATGCTAAATTTCTGGAATCTTGATTATTATATGTCTTGGTGTAGTTTTATTTTGGTCATGGATGTTTGGAGTTCTATATGCTTCATTTGTTTGCATATCAAGTTCTTTATCCATGCTTGGGAAGTTTTCTGCCATTATTTCTGTGAAGATATTTTTATGGCATTTGTGTTTTTTCTGGCTTTCTGATTGAGCCCAGTTAATCTTATGTTATCCTTCTTTTTGTTGTCATGTAGATGTTGGATTGATTTTTCATGGTCTCTTGCTATTTTTAAGATATTTTTCTTCTCATGATCACTAGCTGCAATTCTGTCTTTAAGATCTGAAATCCTATCCTTTCATTCAACCTGTTGCATATGCTTTCAATGGAGGTTTTAACCTCCTGGATTTCTGTTTGGATCTGTTTCGTGGGTTCCATTTCTTTCCTATGTTGGGCATTTTTCTAAGCTCATCTATTCTTTTATCTGTGTCTTCTCTAATATCTTTGATTTTTAAGTGTCATTTCTTTTTGTACTGGGAGAATATTTTCTCTATAGCCTTTTCCATTTGTTTTTTTCACTTCTGTTGCTATCATTTCAGAAAGCTCCAGTGTTTGACTTCCAATTTTGTCTATCTAATTATGTTCTTGGCTTGTCCTGGGGGGCCTGGGGGTCTGGGATTGCATTTTGCTTCTGTGTCTTGTCATATTCTATTTTTAATTTTTTTTCTATGTTGATGTTTGCTGATTTCTTATGATAGCTATCACAGTACTGAGGGTTCCCTAGGAGATGTTCATTCTTCAGGGATGTCTCCAGATGTAGGTGGTTCTTTATAGCTACCCCAAGACCCTACCTTCTCAATTTATAAAGGGTAGAAAGTTACTGTTTGGCTCAGCACCCAATCCTGTGGTACTGTGTTGTGGTGATGATTATGACCCTATACAACACAGCATTATCATACAGGGGAGAAAAACTGATTATAACATGTATGACATCCTGGTTAAAGTAGTACAGTTAGTAATAACAATAGTTTCCAGTACAGTTTAACAACTGTCAAACTATGGTAACCATTAACATGCTACCTCTGACCACAGGAGCAAACTCTGAAGTTATATGACAAAATCAAACATATACCTTGTACTTATATGCAGTCATTTTCCCCCTTAGATTTTACCATTTTGCCTGGGGTGTGGGGGTTAAAATTGGCAAGGGACAGGATAAAATGATGAATTAGGTCAAATACAGTATAGTCAAGGCTGGCAATCAGAGGATGATCACCCAAGTTTTGGAAAACTGGAGAACACAGGAGGGAAAGAATGAAATAGAATGTGAAGAAGTAATCAGAAAGGGAAGAGATGATGTTTATGCCCTTGAAAGTTTAAATTCAAAAAGCAATTGAGGAATAAGAGGAAGACCATCAATAGAAGAAAATGAAAAAGGTGGGAAACCCAAACACGGAGAAAGGAAGAAAGAGGAGAATGAAAAAGAAAGGAAGGGAAGAAAGAAAGAAGTAGACCTGAAAAGAGAGGAGAGAAAAGAAAAAAAAACCCAAAACCAAAAATAACCACAAAATATAAGACAAAACAAGATGACTTCCAACTAGAAAGGAAAGAGCCAATCAGACCAAGGGAGAATAAAAGTAGCAAAATACCTCTGGTGTTTACAGTTCTGTGATAGTATCCATGTCAGATCCCAGAAATGTGCTGTGTGCTCCAGCCAAGTTTGCCATGGGAATTCTGCAGGGTATGGAGCTGATCTTGGCCTCTGGATGTGGGGGCTGGGACTGGTCTTCTGTTTGTGGAGTTCTCCAGAGTCCAACTGCTGGCTCCTTGTGGATGCTTCAGACACTTCCACACTGCTGGTCTTGCTGATTACTCTTCATGCGTGGATGGCTGTCTTGGGTCTCCTGGATTCCAGTAGGTCTATCTACCAAAGCCATCTGTATGCATGCCTGTCCTGTCCTTGAATCATTTATTTTGAAAAGTAATGAATTGGAAGTATTAAGGTTCTAATGAAACCCTTATAGTAAAAGTTTCTTTGGTAAAATACAATTGCTGTTAGTTGCCAACTTGGGGGAAACTTTAGAGGGAGCAACTCTCTTCTGTTGATGAAATTAAATTTTGTCCAACAATATGGAAAATGCAATTGTCAGCCCAGGTCTCAGTCGACTGTGGTGGATTATTGGACATCATTGCCCAGTATCAGTTGGCTTAGGGCTTACACTGTAGACAACTAAGGATGAGGAGGATAAGATTTAAATGTTAACTTGACTGACAGAGCTATTTATTCTTGTGTATGTCACTGGTGGAGAGCCATGCGTTCCCAAGTTGTGTTCTGAAGAAAGCTATTAATCCTTTGCATCACAAATGAACAGTTCCTATAGTTTATTTAATGTAGACTTTAAATCCCCTCCATCAGAAATTCATGATACTCATTAATCCAGTAAATACTTCAAGAGCCTCCATAGGGAAGAGAGTTGCTAATCTTTGTTTAACAATTAAACAGAAACCTATTTCCCTGGGAAAAGCCTTTTTCTTCATGTACATCTCAGCATCCCTGGATTCCTTTACATTTACTATAGGTTCAGAAGAATTAGAGGAGAAAATGGACACACTGACAGGTCCGTGGAATTTTACTGGCCTACTCACACAGAGGCCCCGAATCGAGTTTAGAAGTTGCCTGATGATAGCAGTGCAACTAGACTTCTGAAGAAAACCCAAGTGTGGATTGATTTGTTTATTGCTGCTTGTAAATTTGCCTTTCAGTATATTCAAAGCCTTTAGAGATGGCTTTTGAGGGGAAGTCTGTAAGGCAAGTTCATGTTTGGTGATAGTTCAGATAAACCACTTTTGCTGCAGTGATACCTACTTAGAAATCTCCAAACTCAGACCTAGGAACTGACCTTGGCTGCTTAAAAAAATCCAGACATTACAGTTTTAGTTGTGAGTGATGTAGGTTGGTTTCCCTTGTGAAATGGATTCCATGCCTGTGTATACACTGCTTTCCTCTAATGGTCTCCTCTCTGGTCAGAGGATCCCAGGTGCTACTTGGATCTGCTTTTGGCCTCTTCCTTTTTGGTACAATGCCCTCAAGTTCTCATTCGCCTGTCCATCCATCTATGTATCTATGTACTTGCAGAGGGTCCAGGAGAGTATTTTCCTTAAGCTTGCAGCCCTCTCCTCTTGGGGTACAAAGCACCCTCTGAGGTGAGAGAGTGTGCAGCCTTTTGTTCCAAATTTGCGTGCTTTGCTGCACTGTTGGTGTCTAACAATGCAGAGACTGCACACGGTGGGAATAATCCGCTAGAATTTGGATCTGCTCTCTCAGCATGATCATGGATGATCATGCTGAGAGAAGTAACATGATCATGTTACTTCTTAGAGTAACCGATTTTATCATTGTGGGAATTTAAGTGACCACACAGGAAATGTATTATGTGTGCACCTTGTGGAATGTCAAAATAGTAAAGAATTGCTGAAACTCATTCTGTTTGCTTTTCTAAGAAAAAATATGACACAGGCATTTTTTTAAAAAAAGGTAATAGAGGATAACAGGAGAAGGAAAGCACAAAGACATGCTTCAAATACACAAATTTGCAAGACTTTCTTTTTTTGTATTTCTCAGATAAACAAGCTGGATTTTGTTCATTTGAACTGATGCAAATAGTGAGACGGTAGCCAGAAATCATAGTTGGAAAAGATCAAAAGCTCAAGAAACAGTAAACATGAAACACTGTTTAGTTATTTAGTTTGGCTTTACCTACCTTCAGAATGAGACAAAATTTCAGCGGTAATAATACTTTTGAACAATTTGTCTCTAAAAACCACAGGAATATCTCGCTTAAAAAATCAGTCTGTTGTGGGGAATATTAGAAATATGAATTCCTTGGTCTCAATACCAACCCTAAAAGATAGTATCTGACAAGGGCTCTTATGTGTCAGGCACTATTCTAAATTCTTATCTGCTTGTAAGGCGAGATGCTACTATTTTAACCACTTAAAATATTTAATTTATTATATTAGAGCTGCAGATATAGCTCAGTGGCATAGTGCGTGCCTGGCAAACACAAGGTCCCGAGTTTGATTTCCGGTACTGAAGAAAAAATTTTAGATTTGTATGGATTGCCCATACAACCCATATCCAGACTTCTCTATTATTAATATCTTACAGTTAGTGTGGTACAGTTGTTGCAATTAGCAAATCAATATTGGTTAGATTATTATTTTCTAAAGTTTATACTTTATTCAAATTTTATACTTTATTTAGTCCTCTTTCTGTTCAGGGATCCCATCAAGATGCCACATTTTATTTGTTCTCACATATTAGGCTCCTCTTGAATTCTCCCCATTTTTCAGAAGGAAAAAATGTGACACACCCAAAGTAACTTGCCTTTGGTCTCATGGTTACTAAGTGGGAAAGTTGGCCACAAATCCAGACAGGCAGATTGTAGGCGTGTGGCTAACCTTTGTACTAAACTATTGTTACCTGAATAGTGTTATTTCATCACGGATTGCTGAAGCTATTTGTCTGTGTGGGCAGCAGAATGGCATGCACAGCTGACCCAGGTGGACCTACTAGTAGCCAGGGACTGGCCAGTGTCACCTGGGCAGATTTCCATAGAATGCTTCTCTCAGTTCTCAGAGCCTTGATACTGTGAGGAAACTCTGAGGCTTAAAACAACAGAAACTGATGCTCTCACACAGTTCAGGAGGTCAGAAGTCTGAAGCAAGGTGTCTGCATGGGGATTTCTTTAGGAAGCTCTGAATGAGCATTTCTCTCCCCAGTGTCAAGGATCTGCCAACCATCCTCAGTATCCTTTGACTTGCAGATGTGTCATTCTGATGCCTGATCCACATGGCCTCCTCTTCCAGTGCTCCTCGCTATGCCTTCTAGTCTTATAAGGATGCTTGTCACTGAATTTAGCAGTTTACCCCCAAACCCAGGATGATCTCATTTCCAGAACCTTACTGTAATTATACCTGCAAGGCCCTTTTCCAAATAAGAACTCACTCATAGATTCGGGCAGGTGGACATAGCTTGTGGATGCACCATCTTACACTATACAGGGACTAGTAACTCATGCAGGACTTAGGGGAGGTAAATGGGTAAAAGTACATATGGTAACCAGAGAGTAGGCGTGTCTTTGACATGACAGTCATTTTTATCATCACTCTTGTGTAATGAGTCCTCCAAGTATAAAAGTGTTAACTCGGGTAATTGTGTCAAATGAATCAACTGCATTCAGGCATATTTAGTTTACATATTCCACTTGCTTTACCATTACAGTTTTGTAATTTCTAAGTTTCTAACACCGGCTCCTACTGTGTTGAAGACTTGTGAATTCAGCCTGTCTGCTTCCTTTTCATGGTGGTAGAGGTGAGACAGAGGTAGAGGTACCTTCGGTCAATACTTTTAACCAGTGACACTTGTCAGAAGCAAAAGGTCTTCAACCTTATAAAGGATCTCCACATGAAGACCGGGTGCTGATGAATGAATTTCCTGTCCAGTGCCCAAACTGATCGACAGGCAGCAGGCAAAACAGCTGGGCAGCTCAGCTGCTTGCCTGCCCTTTGGTTAACCTCTGCGGTCACTGGTTACAGCACTTCCCTTTTCTGCTCAGGCTCTTTATCTAAGGACAGAACTCCAAGTTGGTGCTGGGCATCGGCCCCTGCCCCACCCCACTTCATTGCCTGCGGCTCCGCCCCTCGCTATGTTGTCTCCTGTGGCCACTCTTGGCAGCCACAGGACTGTGAGCTCGCTTCGGCGAATTCCTTCTGCATTTGTCACTGTGTTGTGGCAGGAAGGGCCACGAGAAAGCCAAGTTCAACCTCACTCCATTGTCTTCCTGTTTCTTTTTTCATACAGTTGTTGAGCAGACTGAGCATATATTTCTGCAAGGCAAGAGGCTGTTGTGAGCCATGGTGGTAAGCAAGCTCAAGGAGCTGGCTTCCCACAATCTGCAGAGTAACCCCCGCACTGCCTGAGTGGATGTCTGTATGGTCTCCAGTGAACACTGCTAGTTTGTGTGTTACCTAGAAACATTCTTTTAGTATACCTGCTTTAACCCTAAGGTATATCTATCCATAGAACTTGAGGGTGTGTGACCTTGCAAAGGGAAAAAATTTCACTGCCATTTGCGGTAATCATAATTTGAAATTAAACATTTTCCTCTGTTATAGGCAACAGACACCTATAATATTAGCAGTACTTGAAACTCTCACCAAAGGAAACCACAAGTATTTTACATATTACAGTTGTTGCAGTGTTGTCTCACAATGTTATCAACACTTAGTGTTCTGTCAAAATCACAGTAGTCATTAGATCTGCCACTGGCTTTGTTACTTAAACTGTTAATAAAGAGGTACAAATGTCAGGATACTGTAAATTTGTCTTTCAAGATTTTGACAACTGTGTTTCAATATAATTGGCTTTTTTCTAATCATATGTATTTTATTTTAGGGATTTTAGCACTTTTTTCTGAAAAAAATAACCTTCATTTGTCTAGCAAAAGGATTCATGGCACACAGAAAACGTTGAGAACCCTAAGCAAGAAAGGACACCATTCATACGAGCTGAACCCCAGGATATCTTCATCCTTTTATAACTGCCATGAGATAGAGACATAGGATATACATGTAGGTCACACAATTGCTCCTGGTCACCCAGTTGTTTGTACACATTTGCCCTGCAGAAAGTAAAGCAAGCATAACCTGGGGTTTCCAGAGTATAGTAATTGGGAATTGTGCTGTTGGCCTTTTCTTTTTGAGGGTAAATAAATTCCTTAGTCCTTGAGGCTGTGAGTTAGGGACAGGGTTCATTTGTAAAATGTATCTTTTGGGGCTTAACTTTATCAAAGCAAAAAGGGTACAAGAAATGTGGAAGTATATTTGTTGTTTAAATATGCATACAAGTATAGTTTCTTAAAAACTGCTGCCTTCTGAACATACTGGAATTCTTGAGTTTTCTTTTGGGGTAAAAAAATGATTTGGAATCATACTACAGACAGTGTTTTAATATCTTTGACATTGATTAAGGCCAATACTTCCAGATATTTCTGAATCCCACTCCGAGACCTTGAGTTTTAACACAGAAATGGCTGAAAGAAACAATTCCATGACTGAAACTAAAACTTCTTAAGGAAAGATTTCAAGAATTTTATGCACATAATCAATGCATTTATTTATGTATGCGCTGCAAACTCAACTTTTCTTAATGTTTTTTAAAATCTTCATTGTAGATATAATCCCATTGTTGATATTACCCATGGTGATTCACATTTGAATTTCCGTGTATCTATCAATGAATTAATATTTGAATTTAAGCTATATCTGAATATACAGCTCTGTCTGGGTGGCCTATACTTCCATTTAGGGACCAACATCATCTTTGCCTATTGAAATTCAAGAAATGGAATATTTTGTTAAGACTGTTTCTGTGCCAGAACTGTAAGCCACTCAGGGAGCTGGAACCACCGGGTACAGAAAGTGGAGATGGTGCCAGAGAGCTAGCCAAAAGCTGTACTTCCAAGGTCCTGGACAGCATTGGGTTTTCCCGTCAAAGAGGTGGGAAAGTAGGATTGAGCAGAGCAGTAGAATGGTTTGAAGTTTGCAGATAAGACTCCTAAATGAGCATCCCTTTGGAGATTGCTCATAGCACTTTCTCATGGCACCGGTATCATTGCCACCATTGTGAAAGTAACAAAGTTTACTTTAGGGAGTTTAAGTAACCTGCTTAATGTTAGCCAGTGTGCAGCAGGGGCTGGGATTTGAATCCCAGTAGAATGAGCCATACCTTTTTTTTATGTCACTGTTAGATACTCCCTCTCTGTGTCTGAAACAACTCATTAGGCTTCAAGAATGTTGTCCTTATAGCCTAGTGCTAGGTGTGACAGCATCCTGTAGCCTGCCAAGTCCTTTCTGACCACCCAGGGATGGATACATGTTCCTGTGGAGGCATCTTTCCCACTGGCTGGAACACCTATTTGCCAGTTTTCTCAGGATGCAACAGCTCTGGATTAAGGATTTTATCTCAGTTATTTGGAGACCCTCCTGGGGTTCAGAGACCCAATCCTATTAAAGCCTATACATTTACGCCCTTAAAATAAAGTCCAAAAGCTGAGGTTTGGGAAATTGCCTGAATGATAATGCAAATCTATAAATTTTACTACCTACTGTTTCCAGGCTGACTATAAATACTCTTGAAAATTCAGCTTTGCTGGAAATGTTTTGACTATTGTGCTTCTGGTCCAATGTGTAGCGATAAATAAAAATGAAAAGTGCTGGGAGAAAAGCCGGATTAAAATTTTAAGGCTTAACAGAGTTCAGCTAGAGGGGCAGGTAGTTAAGGACTTCCGGTTTATTCCTATCCTGCCTGACTTGGCTTTTTAATTCCTAAATTTGAGACCTCAGGGTCTGTAGAGCCATCTGTTGTCTTGCTAGTGATGACTCAACTTCAGCTTTGAAGTTAATGAGAACAAACAGATCACTATCAATTCAGAAGCAACAGTTGATGGAAAGAACTTTGGTTTTTCTATCAAATTAGAATTCTGGTCCAACCAAAAGCCAGAACCAGACCCAAACAAGGGCTACCCTTGAAGTATGTGGGGGCAAGGGAGCAGAATATCGGAGATGGGTGGTGTTCTAAGAAATCTAAAGGCATGAACTCCATTTCTTAAGAACTTGAAGTTGAAGTGGTAGCCTGCATTCCTGCAAAGGGCTTGCTACCTTTTAAGGACTTACACATCTCCTGAAAGAGACATTATTTTCTAGGTCATATAATCTTGTGTGATGCAATAGTGATGATGACAGTATACCCCACAATTACAAGATGCTGCAATCCCAAGGCCATCTGAGTTCCTTCGGCGGTCCCTGGGGGACCCTTCTGACAGCAAGCATTGAGATAGGCGGACTTCCAAGAGCCTGTGATGATCTGTGCAGGTTCCACCAGCTACTCTGTAGAACGGTCATAGGGAGGCTCATTTAAGGAAGGATCACTGAGGTGCCAGCGTGAGCCCTTATTCTGGCAGCCCCGTGAACACTGCCCTCACTCTAGCCCCGCCCTGCACTTCCCTTCCCTGTTACCTTTTTCAATTATTCAGAGGTTCCTAGGCTACTCAGCCATGGCTAATATGTCTCCAGCTTGAGCACTGATGAATTCTGACTCCGCCAATGGCATTTTCCATACTAACCATTATGACTATAAACTGAAATGATTTCTCTCATTCTCGTAACACAATACACAAACACACATGTGTGCATCTCCCCTGCATAGACTTGTAATAAACAAGATAAAACCAAATGTGGGACTTTCTCAGTGTTGGAGCTGATGGACCACGGGAAAAGGTAGAATGATTTTATTACTTAGTTGGGTTTTTTTTTTCACTTGAATTCAACTGTATTTCTGTAGAATTAATTTATTTTTCTTGGGAGGGTTAATGGGAAGCACTTGATTCTCTTCACGGCATTGGGAAGGTGTCTTTCACACACCACATTCTATGGCTTTGCCAATGGAGGTGACCTCACCAGCCACTCATTTTTTCTTGGAATTTGATCCTTTCAGACAGCATATGCTGGATTCTTACTGTACACAACCCCCTATCTAGGCTTTTGAGGATTTAAATGAAAGTATCTGCCCTCTGATAAACTAACCTTCAATGTCTTTACTAGAAATGTGAGAGACAAGTTACATGTATTCATACTTAACTCTGAAATGGACGACTCCATAGATCCAGTCTCAGTGGAACCCTTTTGCCACAGATCTTTTGATCCTTTCTGTAGAAATGAAAGGAAGGGAACTGTTTTTTGTATTTTGTAAACTTGCCGCAGAAGGCTGCCTGGAGCAGAGTGATTATGATGAACTCTTGTTAATTAATTATGCCTAATTTAGTGTGGAAGCAGAGCTTGGGTGGCCATCCCTTCAGTCTGTAGAGGGCCAGACTCCACAATGGGCTGCTGCTGTGCGCACTATTGCTTTTGGCTCCGCCTTGGCACTGGTATTTAGCTGCCTCCCAACTGGGTAAGTCTGAACCTGCTTGTTGAACTTTCTTGGCAGGTATGTAAAGAAATGTCCCCAGGCCTCACCAGCCTACAAGGGCCAATTAGATCACATTCCCACTCAAATCTCTCTAGTTGGCTGTGCCACTTGCATAATTTGGCTTTCCATCCTTCTCATTCTCAAAAGTCTTTCTGCTTTTGAGGGGAATCCACAGGATAAATCAAGCATTCTCATGAACAGTTATGAAGTCTTGGGTGTTCATGGCTTGTAAGCCACTTACAGCTGCCCCTCAGTTGATGCCTATGTCGCAGTAGCTCTGTCCAGTCCCATGTCTGTTCCCCATTCCTACCTGGCACAGGTATCTGAATTGCTGACTGAGGCTTCCAACTCGTAAAAGGTTGGACCTTTCAGGTACCAAGGCCATGCAGAACTCTGTGACCTGGGGAACACTTTTGGTGGACTATGACTTAGGCACAACTCACACTAGAGTTTTGGAACATCTCTCTTTGCTAGCAGGCCTTTTACTCAGGTCTCTCTCTCTCTCTCTCTCTCTCTCTTTCTCTCTCTCTCTCTCACACACACACACACACACACACACACTGGAGAAACATGGAAGAAAAACTATTTGAGGAGTCAGTTGGTTGCAGGTATTTTAAAATGTAGCTTTAAAAGCAAACCATTGCCAATCCCACAAGCTAGAAAGTCAGATAACTTTAAACTAGCCCAAGGTAGGCATAGTACATTACAGTGGCCAAGTGTTCTGTTTACACACTGACATATGTGCAGCAGAGTTCTGGAGCTGGGCTAGGCTTGGGGATTTCTGATAACACTCTTCACAATGGAATTTCATTTGTTTTACTTAAAGGTAGAGTGTCTGTTCTCGTAAGATCTGGCTGCCCACTCTATTCTGTAAGGGCCTGAAAACCCAGACTGCAAAGGAATGTGCTTCCTTGCCAATATTCCCCATGTCCCTATGTTTGCTTTCACAAACACAACTTGTTGAAAATATGAAGAGCCATGAGAAAAGATGAACATGTGGAGAAAGGACCCTCTGGGAGTTTAAGAAATTTACAGATCCCCACATATTATCACTGTAGTTATTATTAAATTAAGACAATAAATGTTCCTTACAGGCTCTTATTGACAAGTAGAACATCAATATGACTCGAGCCCATCCTGTGATCCTCTTTCCCAGAAGTGGGAGTGTCTGGAACAGGCCATTCTTGGGAGCTTTTTTTAAAGATGTGAGGCTTGTTCTTATTCTGTTTTAGTCACACACACACTTACTCATTACCTTGAAGGGCATCAGGATTTATTCATGGCCACTGTACATTTTGTGCTGCTTTGTTAAATCAGGAAAAATGCAGACAGATGAGTCATAGTTTTCAGTTAGTTTTTCAATTTCACCAAGAGCAAAGTTTTTCTATATCCATCCCAATTTTATTGCTTTCCACATTACTCTGATCTTATACTTTGCAGGATAATTTAGTCTTTTGCTTGAGGGATATTAATAATACACATTGTAAGTATGTAGGGGGGTAGCATTACCTAAGTACTCTAAACAGATGTAAAAATATCAAAATCCCAGGGCTGGGGATATAGCTCAGTGGAATAAGCGCTTGCCTCGGAAGCGCAGGGTCCTGAGTTCGATCCCCAGTACCGCAAAAAAAAAAAAAAAAAGAAAATCAAAATCCAGCAAGATTTAGTAACTCACAATCAAGGTCTAGAGAGATATAGCTGAGAGGAAAGGAGAATGAGACGATTAGAAACCTTGAAACCATGACACAAATTTTCTCTGTCTAGAAGAACTATTGTATGTAGTTTCCAAATCTGAAATTTATTCAGCAGATCTTACACATGTATTCTAAATCCAGTCCCATTACACAGAAGTGCATTTAGTCAATAAAATATTTTAAATGCTGCTGACATGCATGACACTGTAGAGACAAAACTCCTGTCTACAAGGAACCTTTGTCTCTCTGGGTAAAAACCATACACGAACTAGTTCGCTGACAGAGTGAACGAGAGGTGAACTCCAATGAGAAGTGCCATGTGCACTTTGAAGTCTGTGCCTGAGTCAGCTCCCTGATCCCAGCTGACCAGTTCTTGGAAGGACAAAGAAGATATGAGAGAGAGAGAAACAATGGAACAAGGCCCTCGGGGAAGTGGGAACAGCATATATAAAAGGAGGAAGCAACAGTACACACGTGACAAAGGGGGCCTACTTGGTGAGAAGATCTGGTAGGCCTGTGGTGAAAAAAATGTAGACTAACACAAACTGTGCCACTGCTGGGATAGAAACTAATTTTTAATGCTTTGGCTAATACAGTCTAAGTGCAGTTGTAAAGGAACTAAGTGACAAACAATCTTTCTTATCTATATTTGCATGAATCAGGCTGGAGCTAGAAAAATTGACATTAAATTGTCTCATTAGAGAAGCGGGCGCTCTCTTCCCAGAGACCAGGAAGAGAGGTTGAGACGGATTAATACTGATGAAAGCTTTTTGTGAAAAGGAGAGGCAGAGTCACCAAATGCTCATGAATTTATCTATAAGTCCTGTGCATTAATTTCCTCTTTTGGAGAGGCACAACCTCAATCTTCGTTTGGAGAATTACAAAATAATCTCAATAATCAGAAGATTCCTTCAGCACAAGGGCTCAATGCACTTAAACCCAAATGACAACCCTAGAATATGTCCAATTCTAAGTTTAGCTGCGTTTGGCATAGGCAAGTTCTCTGTATAATTGTAACACCTCAATTTCGTCTCCAAAAACACCAAATGTCTCAGAAAGTGAAAGGTAAGATTCACTCTCATCCTCTCTGTCTCTGTCTCTCTGCCGTGAATGTAATGTAACCTATTTTCAGGCTGTGACTGGTTCCACTGCTCACCACATGCACGATCACACAAGCTCCTGAATTCCATAAGTCTTAGTTTCTAGCCCTTGAAGATCTGGCTAATAATGGCGTTTGATGGGGTGTTTTAAAGATGAAGATAGATGCACGTGCTGAGTGCCGAGCGCAGAGGTCAACCTTCACTGAAACACAGTTTTCTTTTTGTTAAATCTGTATAGTTATTTATAGTTTAAAAAACATTTTTATAAATGTCACGGTAGCTTCTTAAGAAAGATATAATTATTGTGGTAGGAGCCAGAGTTGGGGCAGTGTAGAGGGCCTGTGTCAGTAAGTGGATTTGCCCTCTACTCCAGCTGTCCTGTAGTGGAACACTCAAAGTAAAATAAAACTTTTCTTATACTTACACATAGTGAGTGCTCAACAAATGCTGTTCTTTTCTGGATCCAATAAAGTCACGGGCAAGGACTCTAGACAAAACTAAGACATTGGCCAACAATTTTTGGAGTTTCTACTTCTACATATCCAGTACGGCAGCCATTACCACACGTGACTGTGGCATCCTCATCCGCGTGGAGATACGTGTATTACAAGTGTACGTGCACACTGGGTTTTAAAGACTTGTTATGATAAAAATAATATAAACTATCTTGATTGTGTTTTAATTGATTAATTATGAAATTAAAATATTTTGGGTAAATTAAATATTTCATCTGTTTTTACTTCCTTGTAATGTGCCTACTAGAAAATTTTCAGTGCAAGTGTGGCTCAGGTTTGTGGTTTATATTATATTACTATTAGACAGAGCTGTTCTGTCTAATCTTTGTTCTTACAAAGGAACCTCTGGCCTCCCAGCCCTCTCTACCCCAGGACCATGAGATTCTCCTGTCTAGCGAGCAATATTCTGCTACCTACCTCATGCCAGCATGTTAATCTCTCTCTCTCTGTCTGTCTCTCTCTCTTTTTCTCTCTACCCATAGGTCAGGAGGATTCCATTTAGTAGACCAGGTGTAGGTGGCAATAGGGAGAGGCCAGGATTGTGGCCTCATCCAAAGGTAGTAGACGCTATCTACCTCTAGCTAATTGTAGACAAAATCAGGTCCAATGTGCTCAGACCTTTTAACTTTTCAAGGGCATCCAGAAATCTACTTTCTTATGTATGTCTCCTGATATTCAGATTTGCAAAAATATAAACACTTTAACAAGGATTGTAAAACATATATAAAATATGCCTTAGAGTTCTTTTTGGCCACCCAGCCTCAGCTTTCTACCAAGGCTCACCTGGTAAGACGCGAGTACGCTGAACACATAGTACTTATAACATTGGCTTTGGCTCTTGGCATGTTTGGGGCTGGAAAAGTCCCTTTCTAGACAAGATACAAGTCCTACAGAGGACAAATGGTTCACTTAGTCACACCGTCTCTCTACAGGCTAATGATCAGGCTCTTACTCTCTATAATGGATCCTTAAGATAAGACAGTACATCCTGCCTGCTCTAAGCTTTGCCTCTGAGAAAGGTCCTTGGTAAGTGGGAACACTCTTTCAGGAAGGCAGGTATACGTAGGTGTCATAGCAAAAAGACTGTGTGCCAATGCTGGTTTCGGGTTCATGAGGGTGTGGCACAGATGGTTGGTGTCCCTCATGAATCTCTCTCACATCATAGCATTTATTCTACAAGGATGCACATCATTTACCCAGAGTGAACTGAAACCCTTAAATAACCCAGGTGGGGAAAAATAATCACAGTGCAGAATACTCCTGTTATTTACAGCCAAGAACGTATTCTGGATACCTGAGTCAGGGCCCTGGGGAAGAGAGTTTCCTTATTTTTCAGTTGACATAAGCAGATTTTGATCCAGTCAAATTCTAAATGTATGTTTCCTCTTCCCAATTTGAAAATGTACATGGCCTAACACAGGTACGGAAAAGGCGATTTAAAATGCAACCCTCATGCGACGCAGCACTGTTCTTGTTCTTTGTCCTTTCTGGCCTCTCCTTGTGCAAATATGGCGTTAGAGTCCTTAAGACTGAAACTGCTTACTTACGTTGTTGGTAATGGTTCCAAAATAAATACAAGATTCTGAGTGACTTCTACCCTTCTTTTTCCATGCTGGGACATTCCTAGGTGGTGGTAGACCTAGGTGGCAGAAAATTCCCTAATTATCCTTTTCATAAGAATGTGGCAGAGAGGGCCAGAATTAACTTTTTGATCAGTTATGATCCCAGAGCTTTGAGGGTTTGTAAGTTGTAACAGCAACTGCATTTTTACAATGCTTGTCCCCATTAATGGTCTAATAAGATTGGAAAAGTAGGGAGTATTGTCCGTGTTTGAAAGAAGAAGAAGGAGAATTCCAGGAGTTTGACTCTGCGACTCGTATAGGTGACTGGAGCAGGCCATGTCCTGGTCCTGAAGTAGGTTTCTACTGTGCTTAAAGCAGTGAGGATCGAAGGAATCTAGTTCATTTTCCCAAGCAGAGTTGACCTCCATGATATAACATATTAGTATACTGCCTCAGATATTTGATGGGTAAAAAGATCTATTAAAATATGTCTTTATATTGACATTGATCCCACCCCCTGACCTAAGTTATAACAATTATTCATAACATAATTTTTTACATCACGCAAAACCAAGAGGGCAGGAACACTGTATTGATTTTTTCACAATTGCTGGTGTCCTTGAGGGACATGAGAAAACTTTTTCTCCCTGTGGGCTCCAAATGAGAAACTACATCATTCCAAACAGGGACAGCCAAACAGGTAGTCTTGACAGGTTCTCATGCTGTGACCTCTTTTCTATTTTAAGTTTTAAAAAACGAAGCTAAGAGAAAATCTTTACAATGGCCATAGAGCTCAAGAAAGGGGCGAGAAAGGCGTCGGCTGTTCGAGAGGCAAGGCAGGTGGACGAAAAAGGGGGCAGCGAAAGAGAAGGAGCGATGGAAAGGAAAGATCAGAACAGTGGGGAGAGGGGAGGAGTGGGGCCTGGGTCCCCCACCTACAACCCAGGCTTGAAGTCTTTCCTGAAAAATCTATTTTCTCTCCAATATCTTCATGTGTTTGACTCAAGCATGGTCACCCAAGGTACATAAAAACATATTTTCTAACTCAATTTACATTTTCTTCACTTGATATTTATAATTAACGGTATTCTTTCATGTGGTGTTCATCTGTAGTTTGATGCATGTCAGTTATATTATTCTTAAATGCACTTTTGTGGCCCAGGCTGACAAACTCTCCCTCATTTGTGATAGGAGCTCCGTCAGGTAACGTGTTCCAACCATTCGACTAAAAATGTCTTAAGAACACAGCCTCTCTGAACAGTGCCATGCCTGGAGTGAGCTGCAAGTCTGAGTTACCATCTTAGAACCACTTGAAGAAAGAGCAAAAGACAAGTAGAATTCAAAGTTTCACTAGGTACAATCCGTCAGTGTCCACCAGTGCTTAGCATGGCAGGTGTTGGGAATTTCTGGAGAAAAATTGTCAAAAGAATTCTTACACCCTCACATGGACTAACATAACCCTTTTTTGGGAATTTTTTTGTAGTTTTAATATATAAGGTATAAAAATAATTATTTTCAGATCACTACATGACATGTTATGTGCTTTTCTACTTAAAAAAATATATATACATATGTGCATACATGTGTCTATATGTATATATAACACAAATCCTCTGTGATAAATTGTTTAATGGCCCTAGACCTGTGACAGTTGCTCCACAGGAACAATCATCCTGTTGCTACTTAAGTCTCTATGGAGTCCCCACTGTGCAGCACTGCTGCAGGTGAGGCATCAGGGATATGGAGCAGGCAGAACTTCCTGCTCTCATACAAGTTTATATCCTGTAAGGGGAAACAAACAATAAAGTACTGTATTTAAAATGTGAAATATATTTTACTTTAGATAATAAAGAGTAGTTAGGAGACAAGAAAACAAAGCAAAGCAGAAAGAGAGATAGGGATTGTTAAGGAGGTAGAGTGACTATAAAAATCCTCACTAAGAGAGAGCATTGAGGGCCGAGGATATAGCTCAGTGGCCTGGCAAGCTCAAGGTCCCGAGTTCAATTTGCAGTACCAAACAATAACAACAAAAACAAAGAAAAGGTGCTGCTGAATAAAGATCTGAATGCAGTGAAGTGGCAGTCATATAGGTATCTAAGAATGAATAGCAGATGCAAAGATCCAGGGGCAAGAGCATGTTTGTGGCTGAAGAACCATGGCCAAAATGTCCATTCAAATGAATGTATCAGGTAGAGATCATAACTAAGCAGAAAGGGAAAAAAAGCAAAAGAGTGTCACCTATAACTCAGCTTCGTATGAAACTTTTGTAAGTGCAAGAAACTAGCACCCACTGTGCACCAAACAGGTCATCTCACTTAAAGTTCTCAGTGATTTCTAGAGCCAGAATGAAAATTGATATCTCAGACCATCCCAGAAGTGAGTGGTCCGTCTCCATGTTGTCTTTCTATCCATGACCATGCTCAGACTTGGTGCTGGGACCTATCTGCATTCTCCTGACCAGTTGCTAAGGGTTCCGTGTGGCTACTCCTTTGCAGCGATCCCTTTAAGACTGCAGAAGGGCTGTGGGGAAGGTCTCGCTTGGCTTCTGCTTCTCAGCACAGGAGCAGCTTCTATGTTTGGAGTGGGAAGGTAATATTTTGCCAAGGGCACACACATATATCAAGGCAACTTTTCTTTCCTCTTTCTAATAAGCCTGTGCCACCAGGAATAAAAGACTAAAAGGGTCAGCCAGTGCAGGAGAGAAGTGACTCTTCAAGAAAGAGGACCCAGGCAGGACACTTGCAACACTCTGAGAAAGAGCCACTGAACCCAGAGTCCAATCATGTTCTGCCAAACCACACAAACAGCATCAGACTGAAGAGCAGAGCAAAGACCGAAGAAGCACCTTTCCCCTCCCCGTCAGAGGGACATGGTGGCAGAGTCCAAGCGGGTCAAGTCAAGGCCGAGAAGTGAGTGAGCGCTGCAGCCTGGCCCCAGAGGGGTGTGCGCTGGAAGCGTAGTCCCCAGGTGATGGTGTTGAGAGGAGAGGGAGAGTGGAGAGGTGGAGACCCCACGTGGAGGTCACTGACCCGCCCTTGCGCTTGGGTGGGTTCTTGGACTGGACTGGTTATCCCGGAGTTGTTATAAGGAGAGCCGGGAACCTCTCCTGGGCTCTCTCTCTCTGTGACCTTTCTTCCACGCGCTGCTCTCCGCTCTCGCACATGCTGTGACAGTGCGATGCTGTCTCCCTGTTATGACAGTGCAGCCCTTCACCCCTGCTTAGACTTTCAGCCTCCAGAACACTGAGCCTGAATCAACCTATTTTATGAAGTCTCATTTGTAATTATAGCAACACAAAGGAGGCTGAGACAGTGTCTCTCCTATCCTCTGTTCTCTGTGGGTCTGTGTCTTCAGCCCTGAGGCTTTTGGAGAAGAGCCATCCCAGACCAGAGCAGCTGTGGAGGGGCAGGGATCTCCCAGGCATTTGCTTGCCTTGGAGGTATCCCTGAAAGTAGTACAACCGGGTCCTTGGCCCATCTGCCATCTTGCCAGGCTTTACTCTTGGCTGCTGTGCCAGCGTAAAATTAACTGTATCTCTTCCTAGTTCTAAGAAGAACAAAGTTAATTGAGAGTCATTGGTAAAAATATCTGAACTGAGAAGATAGAGAAAATTCTTGTGACTAAGAGAAGATCTGGAATATTCTACCATATGTTTCCAGGTATGTAGCCTTGATGTCTGTGTCTGTAGAGCCCATAATTCCTGTGGCCTCCTGAATGAAAGCCCAAGAAAGTGAATCTCTTTCAGAGAGAAACCTGGGCCTTCAGATGCATCACAGGGGCGTCAGGCTCAGTCTGGAGCAGCCCTGCATGATTTGGAGACACCAAGGCAGAATAAGAAAAAACCTGTGTGTAGCCACCAGTCAAGAAGGGCTGAACAGTAGTTCCACTCCTTCCTCGCACTCCTGCTGTGAGACCAGGGGTTGTCCACTGCACAGTTCACATGTTAGTAGTAATTCACAGAGTACTTTTAAAGAGCAAATGAAACATATGTATAGATGTCATAAACTGTGAAGTGCTATTTTCCTGTACGTATGAGAAACTTCCAGGTCAGTGAGATCACCTGGGTTGGGCCCCTGTGTCTCAGAACACCGGCAGAACCACTTGTTTTCATTGTTCATTCAAATGTTGACTACAAGCTACCTGCCTTTCAATAATCTAATACTAATATTGATTAGGCATCAGATGCTCTTAGAATTATAGGGAGGCAAGGACAGGGCTCTGGATCTTGAGTAGCTCATAGTCTTATAAGGACAACTGGCCTGTAAACAGATATTACACCTGGCTTACCCAAACACAGATAGGCACTGAACTTACATGAAGGAGCCTGACGTTCTGCTCCTCAATAGTCAATCCTTTGAACTTTTAAGTATTTTGGTTTTGATGTCTGTCTTGGTTACTTTTCTCTCATTGTGGAGACAAAATACCTGATGCCCAACATTAAGGAAGGACAGGTAGGGCAGCAGGGCAGTAGGATGCCAGGGAAGCCTCCTCAGAGCTATAATTAATGTAGAACTGTAATGTGCATATGAGGTGGAGGCGGACCCTGGAAAGTCAGAATAAGTGTTCCAGGGTTCAGACCACTTTAGTGACAAGTTGTGGGACAAGGCCCCAGACATAACAGCATTCTGAAATAAAATAAATCATGCAAATGTGAACCTGGAGCTTCAAATTGAAAATCTAAATGGTTTGAGGACCACCAAGATAGTTGTCCCTTACAAAAGCTGTACTCATCATAGTTTTGCATATCAAGGCCATTGTACAGCAGGTGGCAATGAAGAGCCTTGGAGGAAGGTAACCATTTTTCTCCCATTCATCAGTGATGTCATATGAGCTCACTTAACTCTGCCCAAACTCTAAGCTGCGCACACAGTGGGTGGTGCCCAATGTGAGTCTTGCCTTCTCTTTTTTGCAACGACTGCTTTGGGGGGAAAGTAAAGGACAATGGTGTTCTCACTCGGGAAGAAAGCCCTATAACACCATACTTGGCGAATAGGACCTATACCAACTGGCTTATATGAAAAGCAAACTATGAAGCCTCTGCCTTCTCTGAATCTTCTGGTTGGGTTTGTGTTTATGCTACTTTCTCTTTCTTCTTCAACAGAAACTCACTAACAGCAAGATAACATACTCCTTTTAAAAGCCGATTGAAATGGTGGCTCTTGGGGAGAATCTGTGTAGGCCAAAGCCTCCTTCCACTCTTCTTACCAGCCACTCCTCTAAGTCAAAGCATTTTAAAGTTAGATGACAGCTCAAAGCTGGGCCTTCCCTGAAGTTTTCTGGCTGATAAAACATCTCCGGGACTTCCTGCAAAGGAAGTGAAGTCATGCTGAAGTCATGCTACTAAACAGGAAAGGGAATTCTTGGGTGTGGGCGTCCATGGAGACAAAGCCTCTTAGTGTCAAGGTCGCTCAGTCGGACCCTGTCTTTCCCCCAGCTTTGTTTCTTTTTCTCTTTCTTTTCTGGTACCGCAAAGCCTCAGTCTTGGATGGCTGGCAGATGTGATTTGTTCCTTCTGGCTCTGTGCCAGTCCCCAGGTGGAGACAGCTGTAGGTGACTCACTGTCTGGGACTAGTTCTTGCAGATTCTGGGCTGGGTTTGTTTCTTTAGGACACTTCCAGCACTGCCCTGCCTTTGTGTTAAGCTACTCTTCTCTTAGTACTATGCCTGACATGTTATGGGCACTCTGAAAATACGTGTGGAATTGACTGAATGGATTATTTGATTTATGTGGACTTTTGTATATCATGTCAGAGGTCTCTAGACAACCAATGAGATCAGGTAAGTGGATGTATAGATAGAGATATTCATTACAAGGGACTGGCTCACACACCTGTGGGGAAGAGAAAATCCAAATCCATAGGGAGGCGGACAGCATGGAAATTCAGGCAGGAGTTGATGCTATAATCTTAGGTCAGAATTTCTTCTCTGGGAAATCTTATTTTTGTTTTAAGTCTTACCTGAATAAGGAACCCCACATTTTCTAGGGTAATCTTCTTAATGTTAACTGATTATAGATGTTAGAAACATTTACCAAAGTACCTTCACAGAAATGCCTAGATTCGTATTTAATTAAGTGACTGGATACTATAACCTAACCAAGCCAACACTTAGAACTGATCATCTGGTGTCAAATTATGTTCATAGCAGCAGCTACTATGACAACCACAACCACCACAAAAGCTTACTACCCAACAAACACAAAATATATAATAAATACACAATAAATAGCTGGCTTCAAACTATACCCTGGTTGCAGCTCTGTGCTGGCAGCACTGGAAAACTCACCATACATTCTCTGCCCTCAGGAGAGAGCTTTCCAGCTCAGGAGAGTCAGCAGAAAATTATGCATATGTGACAGATGATGTAATCAAATGTGTGCAACACTTGCTCACTGCTATTTAGAGTGGTCAGAGCAACCTTGGCAACCTGAGAAGGGTCTGAGGTCAGTCAGGCTAATATTATAACCTTAGCTGCTCAGAGGAGTGAGTTAAAAATACTTTCAGTGTATGGGCTGTGCAATGACACACAGGTCTTCACGTCAGCAAATAAAGTATCCCAGGCAATCAGGGTATATGGGAAAAGGACCTGTGAGGTAGCCACTGTCCACACTGTCCCCACCTTCTGAATGCCAATCAGATGCCCAGCCCCTGTTCACCTTTTGTCTGAAGTGTGGATAAACCCTCCAAGAAATGGGGTAGCAATGGAAATTGGGGGTGGCCTGGGAGGGCACGTTAGGCCTGCTTCCTTTCCTGCCATAAATGAGGCCCTAAGCTAGCCAGCACACACTTTCTGGGGGTAGCACTGCTCCCTTCTCTAATAGGTGTGAGCAACTACAGGCATCTGTTTCTTCAGCATGACTGACAGTTTTGTGATGATCTTGTTCTTCCACATATGAATTAAAGCTAGGGCCTAACATATCTACTTGCAGGTTTATCACTAATACCGCACCGGTGTTGTTGGACTATCCCTTGTCCCCTGCATAGGAACATCAGGATTATACATATGTATACCAGTATCCCTGCAGTCAGATCCAGTAACAAGACTCCAAAACTATGGTGGAAGTTGATGTTCAACCTGACATTGAACCCTGTGGACACAGAGAAGCTGAGAAGGATGGAAGTTCTTGTGAGCATAGAAAAACAGCAGGAATGTTAAGATGTCCTGTCAGTAGCTGGCTGCTCAGAAAAGTGCTCAAAACTTGCAGCTAGGAAAAGCCTATAAGGATGAGCCTTAGACTTCCCAGAGGACCAGGGTAGGGGGGGTGGGAGGAGCAGGGAGAAACCCATAGTTTTAGTTTTATAGGATTGTACCTTGCTGGGGTTTGAGGCAATGAACATATAGTACTTTTGTAATTAAGAAATTAAAAACAAACTTACATTTTAGGATAATTGATTACTTAAGCCTGTAGTAACAACAGCTAAAGATCAGCTGAAAGTGACTGACCTAGACCTGCCAACTAGATTACACATGACCTTGATCTTATGGTTCTTGCTGTAGCTTTTGAAAGTGCTGCCTGTTCAGGTTACCCATTCAAAGCAAAGTCAGCTTCGTGCCATCTCTGTGCTAGGCATCCCATAACCACGCCCAAACCTGCTCGATGGTAGATGGCCATGGATGTCTCAGTGTTTACTCAGTGCCAAGCCAGTGCCAGCTTAGGACTGACACACAGTTGAATTATCATGCAGCAGCGCTGCAGCTGGAGGCGGCTGGAATGCGTTGGCATTTGCTTTTGGAGAGCACAATTTCTGCAAATAATTAACCACCAGAACTCTTGCTTCTCCCTAATTAATGAAGAGGAAGCCTGGAATCTTCAAAGTCCACAAATGTCAGGCTGCCATTGTGTCAGGATTGATCCCCTTTGTTCTAGACCGAAGAGCATGCTTCTCCTGCCTCTTCTAATTCTCTATAAATTGAATTTTTCTATTACTGGTTGTGACAGCTGAAGAACATGACTTCAGAAATTCACCCGCAGTTCATGCCAGTATTAGAAGCCTGAATAATAATAATTTTTAAAAAGAACCAGAATGGAACGAGCTTTCTGTCTCTGACCCAGCATTAATCACAGTGAAGAGACACCTACTAAAAGCAGGGTAATTAATTAGTTCTAATGGATCCTTCTAGGTGGAGTCTGAATTAGTGGGAAGTCTGCAAACTGAAGGACAGAGGAGATTCCTTTCTCTTCACCATTTTGTATGATGAGAGGATGGGATAAGATGGGGTGGAATTGTGCTTCCCGGGGACAGGGAGTCATGATAGGAACCCAAGTGTAGCTCAGTTCAGTTGCAGCAGATGGATACTAATATGTGAGCCTGGCAGCCAACGACTGAACATCTTTCAGAAAAAAGTGACAGCACTATTTTGAGTGCAAAAGGTCTATCTCTGCGGTCCCATAACTGTACAATGAGACCTACCACAGAAGCCAATTAAAGCCCAAACCAAATCATGCCACTCCGCTCCAAGCATTCTCTAAAGGAATGCAAACATAATACGTCAACTGATGAGGTCCTGCTTATCTGGCCAACGTTCCCTCTATAATCTCACTTCCTGTTCTCTACTCAGTTTACTACATTTCAGGCACAGCAGCTTCCCTGTTGTCACTGACACTCCAACCTTGCTCTCGCCTCAGGCGCCATTTCCAGGCAGCACCCTGGCTAACTTTTCTCAGTCTTTAAGCTGCCGCTCACGTACTGCCTTCATGATATCTACACTGACCATGCCATGTGAAGTAAAGTCTTTCCCATTTCTCTTACCCTGCTATGGTTTTCTCTCACTCTTTGCGTACTATATACTTCCCTTTTTTGTTATGTTTACTGTTAAATCTTGGCCTCCTCCACTTCCCACTAGATTATAATTTCCCTAAGAACCAGGATTCTTCTTCATGGACATATTCCCAGCATCTAGCACTGCCAGTTCAATAAATACTTGCAGAGTGAGTGAATCTGTGAGGCCATGCTGCGGTGTTTTCTAGTATGTGTGCGCCTGACTGTGCCCATTCAACACAGTAGCTCAAACATCTCAGAAAGGCTGGGGTTTTGCCTGTTTTTTTCTCCTTTCTTAAGTGTTTGAATAAAATTTTATTGCTTCCTTTGACCGTCAAATATTAATAATTAAAGCAAATAGTGTGATGAATATTAAATATTATTTGTAATGTTTATTTCTTTCTCAATGGCTTCTGATTTGAAAAAACTTGTACGGAATGGGCCAAAAACGATCACTTTATAGGAGGAGGTTGGTTTTTGCCACCAAAGATATATTCTTCCTAAGTCCATACAGCGGGCGGTCTTGAGAGAGAGAGTTCAGCAGAAATCATGGGAGAGGGTGAATAGGTGTCCTTGGAGTAAATCACAAGTGGCCCCACTTTTAGTGGGGTTCACAGATGCCTAAGCAGGGAGTAAACATGCTGAGAATACAAGTCTAGGCCGTGCAGAGAGCTGGAGCCAGAGACTTGCAGGAAGTTTCCCCAGCCTCCACCACCTCCGCAGCTGTTCCCAAACCCTGCAGCCACAGGCTGCTGTATCAGATTCTTTCCACTGAAGAATGCCCACTGAATCTTGCTTGTAATCTGCAACCTGCTCAGAGATAGGAAAATCAGAGTTGCCCTCAGAAGAAGATTCAACCTGCCACGCTTCACTTGATTTATGCTTTATAGCAATCCAGGCCTTCGCTCAGAGTACCTGGCCCTAGAGCAGGGCATGTTCATTCAGCTGAAATGCCAAGCGGTGTGGACCTCAGTGCTGAGTCATGACACACAGGTACCAGACCCGTCCCGTAGCTGCTGGCTGAGTAACTTTGGCCACTTACCTCCCTGTGCCATGACTGCTGCTGGTTTGGATTTGGCTTGCTCCAGACCCAAACCATGTTGAAATTCAGCGCAGTGTTACAGTGCTGAGAGGTTATGGGGCATTTAAAAGGCCAGGAGTCATTTAAAGTTTCACAGGGGACTCTACACTCTTGAAGAGAGTCATGGACTTCCTAGGAGAATGGGTGTGTTATCACTCGGATGGTTGTAAAGTAAGTCCCTGCCTTCGTTCCCTCCCTCCCTTCCACTCATGTGAGCTTCTCCTGCTTTTCTGACATGCAAGGAACAGCAAGAGGTTCTTGCTGAAGTGAAGCAGATAGACAGGAGCAGTGTGTTCTCGGACTTCCAGAACTGCAAGCCAAAAATACATAAAAATCACTCCCTTATAAATTACTGAATCTTAGTAATCTGCGATAGTGACAGAAAAAACTCAGTTCCTAATTCAGACTTCATAGTTTACAGAACTATTCCATATTTGCTCCTCTAAATAACTTTGTTTTTCAAGTTTAGAAAGAAAAAAAGAAAAAGAAGGAAAGGCCCAGAGAGGTCAAGATACTTACCTAAGATCACGTTGTTACTAAAATGTAGGCCTAGGAACTGCCTCTCCCTGTGAACAGGGTTCCTGTCCACAGTGCCCTTCAGATCTGAGACACTTACCTTATTTTCCTCTAAGAGCTACACATAAACTCTTTGGGTGACGAAAAACATGTACTTTTACCAACTCAAAGTGGATTATTACTGAAGTTGCCTCCCAAATTTAAAGGGTGCTCAGAGGCCAGGGATTAAACCTGAGCTGTCTCAGGGTGGGGTCGGGTGGGGTGTAAAAATATGAGTTATAGTGTTTTTTACATATTCTACATTCAAATTCCAAGTCTGACATTTAAAGCATCTTTCCAAAGCCAAGTTTGGCATAGTGCTCTTGTTCTAAATAGCAAAACTGACCTTCCCTCCTCAACTCACATCCTAAATTATCCTGAAGATTCTTCTTCCAGACTGCTGCCGACACCCCACCTGAAGCAGCCTCCAGGACACTCTTGGTGATTTACAACTGCAATCTTGTTAAAAGGAATGGAAAAAAGTCAGGCTCCATTTCTATTAGATAGAATTACTGGCATGAAACACCAACAGCGCTACAACGTGGCATATGATTGGACTGAGTGACTACATCACGCCAGCCCCGGCCCCCAGAGGGTTAAAGAAGAAGACAGCTGATTGTGCTACCTATCTGTGTGCTTGAACCTGGCTTCCTAAAGCCGGCCTGGGACCAGGAAGCCTTTTCTTATTCAGTTTCCATGTCAGTGGTTTGTCTTTGATGAGCATCTGTGACTGGTGTGTGCAAAGCCCTTCTGTTTCCTGCCTTTACGGAAGGAATAAAGGCAGGATGCAAGCGGTAAGCTCCAGCTGTCACTGGTTAAGATGCCATGATTAGCTGGGAATCAGCCATTTGTCTCAGGCAATATATTGTCTAAATGAAGATACCTTTCCCTGGTATTTATTCTCAAAGGACCTTGACCCAAGCTATCAATTTATCAATGAAATATTTATTGACATACCTTCCTCTCTTCACCCAAAATGCAGTGCGCAGCTGGAAATAAAATTTCACAAGTTACTGTATTTAAGACTTAGGTTGGAGAATAAGATATTTGTTTATCAAGAAGAGAAAATTCAGATGACTAAGGACTTAGTGAGCAACATGAATGATTAAATGAATGGAAATGTTTCAAGTAGTGCTTTAAGACACATTTCTTCTTCCACCTAACACATTTCCCTTGTGTATTAAACTTACAGGAATATTCTTCCCACTATAGAATCAGAGCCTTGGTTTATCTTTGCTTTTCACATCTTTGATAGAGATAGGAATATGTTCCTCAATCCTTTTATAGAGCGAGTTAAGCCTCAAGGCAAATGGCAGACACCCGATTTCAGGGTTGAGCAACACTAGCAGTGCTACTCGGATGTGATGGGGACTGTGTCCAGTTAAGAGTAGGTAGCTTACTGGAAGAAGGCAGCTGTTGGTTATGTGTTACACTGCTCTCTTGCTGAGTAAGAATGTGGGGCTCAAGGATATACTGTTGTCCTCAAATTGTTAAAACACCTACGTTTCCTAAAACACAACACATGATGTTGCAATTTTTCTCCCTTAGATTTCTTTAGGCTTGTCTTGACCTTCCATTTCCCACAAATGGATGGAGGGTCCATCAGGGAAGGTGAAAGTTTTTCCTATTTGTTGGCTCTAGAGTTAGTCTAAGCCTTTACATGAGGCTGCTGGGCGGTGCTTACTCGATGTCATCTTCAGGACGGAGCAGATATCCTCCTCCTGGTCTGGTCAAACTCATGCAGTGTAACGCTCCAAGGCATGAGTGATGATTATAAAGGAAAGCAGAGGGATCCTCCAAAGTGCCCTGCAGGCTTCATGCAGATGACCTCGAAGAGGTAACTGCAGTAAAATGGCACAGATTTCGTGCCTTTCTAGTATTCTGGCCTTTGCCACTTTTCCCATCCGGAAGCCCATTTCTCCTTTCCTTGATTCTGGGTTTAACTGACTATTGTTTTCCAATTTCTACTACCTTATTTTATTCTATTTTTTGTTTCTGACCTTTTTAGTAGTACATACTGGTACATTTAGTAGTACATGCTTTGTTTCTGACATGCTTGTAGAACATAATGATCACCTTCATCATGGGGAGTCTGCCCATGTACATAACACATCTTAATCTGACCATAGAGATACCAGCAAACATGCACAAGCAGAGACTTGAAAACCGCTTGCAAACTAGGGCTTGCCAGCTCCTGCTGTACCAGATCCATGGGCCCACCATGAAAACAAATTCCAATCAATCCAATAGAAAGGTAATAGAGCAGAGAATTCTCTCCAGGAGACAGCCTGCCAACCACCAAGCCCATGAGTGAGGCTCAGCCTAGACCCCTGATGGTGAAATTTTTAGAACTTTCAACAGTACAAATCTGAACCCTAACCCTAGCTCCTCACCTTAATCCATAAACCTAACCCTAACCCACTGTGGCATGCATGCCATGGGTTTGCCGCCACTAGTCTAGATCAATGCCCTAGCCCAAAAGACCTACAGAAAAACTGCTCAGCTGATCCCAGTTTAGATCATCATCATACAAAATTGTGAACCAATATCTTATTGTTAAAAGAAAGAAAATACAACACTATACTGGCAAATCTAATAGAAGGCCAGATTCTATCCACTGCTGTCAATGTTATACATGGTGGGATGATGATTATGCGGAAGATGCCATCCTGGTCTCTCCTCCTGCATACTCTTTCCCTGTTGAACTCATTGATACAAAGGGCTGGGAATGACTTACCCGGGAAGGTAAAGGTAGAAACCGTGCCACTATTAATCTCAGTCATATCTTTCAGATTAAGCCTACATTCTAGTTGGGAATTTGGAACCAGGTGGAGAGAGCACAGATAGTAAATGAGAAAGACAGCGTGGAGCCACAGTATGTGCGTGAGCTACTTTCTCATCACCGCAGCACAGTGACTAAACTCATAGCTCTGAGGAGGAAAGGTTTACTTTGCTTCAGTTTGTAAAGGTTTCAGTCCACAACTGGCTGGTTCAAGGCAGGGTGACGTGGCACAGGGGCCTGGCAGCAGAGAAACAGCTCATGGCAAGGTCATCAGGAAGCAGAGGTGATAAACGGGGAGGAGACAGACCCTTCCATGCCCCCAGGGATGTCCTTCCTCCAACCAGACTAAATCACATTTGGCTGCAAACTCACCCGTGGATTAGCTTCATGATTCAGTCACCTCTCAGAAGCCACACCTAGAAGTGTGCATAGATTTGGGGGGACATGTAGATATAAACATTCCACAGATGGCATTTGTCTCCATTTCAATAGCCTCTTTGTTTTCTAAATCTTCCAGAGTTGGACAGTTTGCATGGTGCAGCAAGCCCCAGCCCATCATGTCTTTGCTTCTACTTCTTTTTTTAAAAGCAGTTATTTTTTATAGCTGAACTTAGTATGTTGTTATATCCAAGCTCCAGCCAGTTGAAGCCTTTGATTATCTATTTTCACCACAATGAATAAATTCAGTGTTGGTTCTCAGAATCTCTCAGGGTGGTCTTTTTTTTTGTATTAAGATTCCATTTATTTAATTTAAACATTTTATAAATTGAAGCAGACTCCTTAAAATGCCGCAGACTAAAAGACAAACAGATAAACAAGCTTTCACTATCGGAAATGCTTTCTCTTTCTCCCTTGCTTTCTTTCCCGATTCCTCTCTTCTCCCGTTTCCACTCCTTCCCTTCACATGCCCTTTTCTCCTCCGTTCATGAAGCTCTGTTTCCATTTTATTCTTCTTTTCTCATTTTTTCTTTTCTCTTCCTTTCCCCACCCACCTCCTTAGTCCCCACTTCTTTTTATCTGATTTAACTTGCTAATACTCAAGACTTATCTTGAGATCATCTTTTGACAGATGTTTTAATTTTCCTAAAATGCAGATATGTGGCCTCAGACTGCAACCTAGCTTGAAACCTGGTCAGTCATTTTGTTTAGGCATAAGTCAAAGCAGGAACTGAATTGAAATGTTTTCTTGTGTGTTACTGGCTGATTTGTTTACGAGATTTATATTTTTAGTAATAGAACAAAATTTATTTATTGCTTTAATTTAGGTACAGTTTTGATGTTGTGAAGACAAAAACCAAGATTAAAAGTCTCATAGCCCGTTGAGAGGGTCCAAAGTGTATGTCTGTGTGTGTGTAGTAATATGAAACTAAGACTCTGGCAGGGAATATAGCCCAGCAGCACAGCGTCTGCCTGGAATGCACCAGACCCTCAGTTCAATTACCAGTACCCAAAACCAAAAACCCAGAAAAATTAAGAGTGCACACTGGCAAAGAGAATACCATAAATGGAGGGATTGTGTCTATTGGTAAAAGATATGTGGGGAATCAAGGAAAGCTCCACCAAAAAATGATGATTAGCTGGGCCTAGTGGGCACACAAATGACTCCAGCATGCTGGGAGGCTAAGGCAAGAGGATCACAAGATCAAGCCCAGCCTGAGCAGCTCAGTGAGCCCCTGCCTCTAAATGAAAAAATAAATAAATGAACAAACAAATAAATAGGCAGGCACAGAGGTATGGGAATTTGGTTTGGTGCAAAAGTCCTGTTCAATCCCCATTGCTCCCCCCAAAAACGTGATGCTGAAAACGCCTTTTGAAAAAATGTAGAGCATCATTAGGCAAATTTAGACACATGGAAAGGTACAGTGGGCTTAGGGACAGTAAATACTTAGTTGGGTCAAAGCATAGGGTATTTTTACCTGATGAAGAAGGGGTGGAAAAGGGTGGAAAGGGAGTGAATGTTAAGAGATGAGGCCGAGCGAGTGAAATCTCCAGCCCTCAGACAATGTTGAGAATGAGTCTCCAGACTGTGATCTCAACACGGTCCTCCAAAATTCACGTGTTTAACTTAGCCCTGCACCATTGTAATAGCACTAAGTGGCGGAACGTTAAGAAGTGATTCTGCTGCAAGGACTCTGCCCTCTAATGGATTAATGCCATTGTTGTGGGGCGTGTTCTCTACAGCAGGAGCGCATTACTTATAAAAGGACAAGTTTGGCTCCCTTTCACCCCTCCCTCGGCCCCTCTTGCTCTTCTATCGTGGGATGACACAGCAAGGAAGCGCTCACCAGATTCTGGCCCTTGACCACTGATTTCCCAGTCTCCACAACTGTAAACCAATATATTTCCGTTTTGTTATAAAATAACAAGTCTGCTGCATTCTGTTATAGCAGTATCAAATAGACTAAGAAATTAGAGAATTTCAAATTTGGAAGTCATGTAGGTGATGGGAACCATTGAAATATTTTATTTTATTTTATTTGGTACCAGGAATTGATCTCAGGACCTCATACTCTCTAGGCAGGAGCTGCACCACTGAGCTATATCCCCAGCTTTATTTTGGTCTTTTAAGATGGGGTCTTGCTATGCCTCCCAGATTAACCTTGAACTCACAGTGATCCTCCTGCCTCAGCCTCCCAGTGCTGGGGTTACAAGCGTGTGCCACTATGCCCAGCTATAGCATTTAGAGAGAAACACTCTGATTTGTAATTCCTATTTGAGTGTCAGTGAACTGGAGGCAGAGAGGTCAGCTAAGTTAATTGCAGCAGTCTGGGCAGAATGGATGAACAGCAGTGACAGTGGACATGGAAGCAGAGAGGACAAGAGCTCTGCACCCATCCGAGTGACAGGGTCTGGCAATGGTGAGGGACTGCAGGGTAAATAAAGAAAAGGAGGCTCCATATGCCTGGGCCTTCCTGCTCACGTATTTGAAGTAATTTGATGGAACAGAGCTGAGTAAGTGGGTGAGCTTTGTGTTGCTCAACAAAAGCTTCATTGTAATAGTACAGTTTGACAAATCTGTGAACCTGCAGTGGGGGGTCTCCACAGAGGCAGGCTACAGGGCAGGAGAGAAGTTGCTGGTGCATAAAGCGAATAATGATTCAGAATGGTTTAAGTATAAACCTGAATGCCAGCAGCATGAAGGACGGTCAAGGGCCTTGTTTCAGGAACACCACCCAAAAATAGCAATCTGGGCTAGAGCAGCTGGATCTGCAGATCCACACACGGTGGCTAGGTCGGTGCCACCCCGCTGAGCAGGCTGGGTGGATCCCCAGACAACTGTGGCTATAGTTAGCTCTCACAATCCGCTGTGGCTGATTTTCAAAGGAAAAGGAACAGCAGCTGACAGTGTTGCAAGTGTTTTTTTCTCTGTAAAGAAAAAGTGCTCACAAGCAATACATTTCCCAAGCGGCCGCTTCTCCTGGTTTGACTAACGGCTTCTGTGACTGCAAAATATGCCTCTGGTTTCCACAACGCCAGTAAAAATTTAATCGCTTTTTTCTTGAGTCAAAATACCTCAAACCTCTTGGGTAACTTAGAAGAATCAAAGTGTAAGTTCAAGCCCTGGGAAATATATCAATGAAATGCCTGCTTTAGTTCATTAGAGTATCTTTCCCCCTTCTGTACATCACAATAATAGTAAATTAGAATATAATGATTAAAAGGCAGGTGAGAAAACTAATCAGATTAGAAGTAAAGTCTCCCTTTGGGGATCTAAAATTAGAATACAAGATTCGACTAAGTTTGAGACTCTCAAATATAAAGTCCTCACTACCACCTAGAGCTCAGATAAAAATTTCTGGTGGTAAGTTTGTTTTAGTGCATGGTATCTGGGGAGAAGAGTCCAACATTATTTTGCTTGTAAATTGAACTTTAGACACTGTACTTCATCGCAGTAACACTAGAGGGCATAAGTTAGGCAGTAGGAAAATGCTGTGAGAGGACCACGAGGAGAGAACTGTGAGGAAGGTGCCTAAGGCTCCAAATTGTACTTAAGTAGACACTAATATTTATACCATGACCAAGTGACTTTATAGTTGAAATTCAGTATTAAAAAACTTTATGATCTGCTGGACATGTTCAGAACCTGGTAAAGGGAAACTATTCCTCTCTGACTAGAATCTATATTCTGTCCATTTGTAGACATTTTGAGAGCCAATATGATATGGCTGTAACTGCGAGTATTTAATTTCAGAGGATGCATGATTTGGATGAAGAACCTCTCACAGATGTTGGATTTTTTAAACACAGCTCTGTGGTCAGACTTACAGTTCTCACAGGGAATAATAATACCAGGCATTTCAGATACTTGTGGTAATAAAATGTGCTCTTTGTAGATAACCTGAATCAGAAGGCTTCCCCTTTCCATCTTTTCCATGATTCTAATACATTATATCTACATTGAAACACCACTATGTAATCCAGACACACTGAAGTTAACTAGCCTGACGTTATGCACATGTCAGTGAGAACTGATATTTATTTTTGTTTCAGTTCTCAGTTCCTTAATTCCTTTGTGCCTCTTGAAAATGCCAAAAGAATTAATGAAGGCTGAAGTCTTATCACTAATTTTTAAAACAACATTAACCATTACTACAATCAGAAACAAAGATTTAACAAGACTATTCAACTGGTTATTTAAACATTTTACCGAGTAACAAACTAGTATATTCACAAAATATTGTCCTTAAACTATAGCAGATTTTTAAAATACAGCTGATATTATGTGTGAATCCAAATGTAGGAAAATCACAATAAAGCATGCTTAGTTAAGAAAGATTTGCCCTTTCACAAACCTTGGGGTCAGACTCACCTGGATGTTAAATGCCGAGAGAGAAGACACCACATTAATGAACTCTCCAAGACAGAGTCTTGGGAAACGATCCATGACCCTGACCAGAAACACGCAGGTCCAAAATTTGGGTTTGTATTTATTAACCATGCACAATGTTACTTACCTCTCGGGGTGGAACCTCTAATTTCAGAAAGTGCTGACATGTATTACTGCACCCGTTAGCAAGTCTTTGGCAGAAATGCCATTTATCCATGTTGTGGTAATGAACATATTTAAAACATTCTGGTGTCACTATTCCTCAACAAGCACATTCACATGAATATTTCTTCCACAGGCAAAAGGAAATATTTTATGCAGGCCCATGGGTGTGGAACACTGTGGAGATATTGCTGGTGAGTGACAGAACGTCTGGTTGATTTACATGAAACCCCACGTGCTCGTAGGAGAATAGGTTAGGTTTAGATTGACGAGCAAATGTGTAGCCAGACTTCTGGCTGACAAATGGCAGAACTATGCCAGCGCATTCACTTCTCTGGAGAGAGACCAAAAGTGAAACAGGAGGACCAAGTTCACTCTTAAAGGGCATTCAGACCTAATGATGGCAGGGTAGCTCGGGTAGTAAGCACATAGAGATATTTATCCTCCAAAACAGCATTAGGTGGGCTTACAGCTGCGCCAAGCCAGTGGCCACACCTTTATGAAGCACTGCCGCATGCCGTGTGTTTTTCTACTGACATTCCTCCAAAAGAATCTGGGTGTTTTCAAGATAATTCCATTTTATTAGCAGCTTAGGTTTAAAGTCACTAATCTCTAAAAATGGTTTGTTTGGGTAAACTAGAAACTGAAAATAACAACTGATGAGATTAGTATTAAAAATAGTGCCAAGCATTAAATGGTCCAGATTGAATTAAACTTATTCTGCTGGGCACAGCTGAGAACAGAAATGTCCATACAGCATTTGTCAAGAGAAGGAATTGCTTGAACCGTACTCTTCTCTGCAGGATAAAATTCAAAGCTCAGAGCTTTTGGTTTGCTTCTGAGAAAGTGGGGTAGTAATAATGATACGCACTGTTCACTGACTTTGTGGTGTGCCAGGGTCCTTGCCCTGCACTTTACATGCAGTATCTCATTTAATTCTTACTGCCACACCCTGGGCAGGTTGATGACCTTTGCTTTATTGAGGAACCTCAGGTTCAGAGACCTTTGTTGCCCTACCCGAGGCTGCACGCTAGCAAATGACTAAGTCAGAATTTAAACTCCCGCCTGCTTTCAGAGCCTTTTGTGTCGTCCTATCATAATTCTTGAGTATTTGCTACATGGTGTTGGTCAGGGTTTAGCAGCTTATAACCCCTGTAGTGTTTTAGGAGTATTAAAAAATGAGCCAAAAAGCCTGTGTTTGAATCTTGCCTCTATTGGTGTGTGATCTCGAAAAAATTCCTACCCTTTGTGTTCTTTTCATCTGCAAAGTGTGTATGTGTGTGTGTGTGTGTGTGTGTGTGTGCGCGCATGCGTGTGTATGCGTGTGCGCATTCATGTGTGTATTAGAGGATTTTAAAATTACCTTTAATTTCTAACTTTTGATGGCTCCATGGGCCTTCCAGAGGCTTTTAATTTCCTGTAATTGAGGTACACGTTTGGTCTTTTGGTTTTTAAGTGAACTCAGATGTGAAGAAACACTTCCATTTGAAATTCAAGAACTGATTTAATTTCTGCCATAGAAATTATTTATCCTTCCGTAAAATTTGTTTTGTGTGTGGGCTGCCCCAGAATGGATTATCTTCCCTTTCCTGGGTGGGCAACCCCACTGTGTGAGTTGGGTGCCCTGGTCATAATCGATCCAGGGAGGCCTATAGGACATGCTAGGAATATAAGAGTATCATGTAGTATTGTCATAGAAGAACACTGCTCTAGTTTCCCTTCATTAGGAGGCAACAAATAACTGCACGCTGTGGCACAGGCCTATAATCCTGTGCTCTGGGAGGCTCAGGAAGGGGAGAGCAAGTTCGAGCCCAGCCTCTACAATTTAAGGGCTTAGTCATATCTTGTCTTGAAAAAAATAAAATAAAAAAGGGGTGGGGAATGTAATGACCCTGAATTCAATCCTTGGTAACACACACACACATACACACACACACACACACATGCGCGCGCGCGCACGTGCGCGCGCACACACACACACATGTGCACAGGGTAAAAAGGCTAACATTCCTTCAAATGAGTTAGGAAGTTAAGTATGTATGTGGGTCCTTATTTTGCATGCTTCGTTCTATTTTTGTGAATTATCAGGGCTGTCTTTATTGCATTGCTCTTCTTATAACTCACTACTCTGTGCTGATGAGCTTTCTCTGAAAATGCCATCCCCTCCTAGAAAACACCGTCACCATGCCTGGCTGGCCTGGTTCACCCATTCTTCTGTTGATGGAGACATACACATTGGCTGTCCTGCCACGGACATGCATCCCCCGCGGCTCGGCATTCTTGAGGATCAAATGTCGTCAGCTATGCTGTATGTAGCAATCAACATTTGAACATTCCTTTGATGTTGCATCTCATGACACCTAATAGCTAAATCCAAGCTTTTGCTATTTGACCAGGTGCCAAATGTGCCGGCCTGAATATCTATCATCTCATAGATAGCTGGATTTAAAAAAAAAGTATAAAACAACTGGAAAAAAATATTTCAAGACTCTTTCGCAGAGCCAATTAAGGTAAAGATTCTGATTCATTGGAAAGGTAGTTGAACAGCATGTTCCACTGATTATGAACTCAAGTATGACATTTTTGAAAAATCCATTCAGTATATACTGTGTGCCACTGTATGTATATTAAGCATCCAAAGAAGAACCCAAGTTCTTATGATACTCCTTAAAGCATCTTCTAGTTCTCATCTACTGACTATTGTACAAAAACATATTCTCTTTCCTTCCAAGCCTTTTAAACATTTGCCTTTGGTTGCTTTCCAAAGGGTTTGTATCATTTTTATATGCTTATTACTATTGTTGGAGGTTTCTCCTTACTATCATCATCATTACTGGGTACTTAAAAATTTTTTTTCTGCTTAGGAAACAAAGCACTTTTGAGAAAAAGCCCTAAATTTGACACTTGCTGTCTATTAAATTCGCACACTAACTTTGCAAAGTCAGCAGTTCACACATGCATAGATACTGGTAAAGACAGTGTCTTGCCCAGGTCCACTGACCATTACCAGAGTTGGAATCTGAACTTGCTTTTTCCAAGTTCAGGCCTGTTGAGTTCTACTGCACCACAGCCGCCCCTAACTAACAGGATGCAGCTATGCTAATGAGCCCTTCAAGATAAGCCTGAGGAGGCTCAGTGGTTAGTCCATATACAGGTGGAATGGGTGGGTAGGACTAGAGATTAAAATGTCCAAATACCTCTGTTTCCTTGAAAACCAAAATTTCCTAAAAAGGAATGAATGAATTTTGATTAATTCACTCTTGCTGTTTTACCCTCCTGGATGCACATTAAAAAGATTTAAAAAGAAAAAGGGCATGTTATTCAATAGTGCCCAAGAGCTGGAATATTTTAACTAAACACAGATATCCATGAGTAACTCCAGTTGGAAGTTGTTCATGTGTATCTCAAGGCAGAATGTGGCCTTTTGACTTTAGCCTATTAAACACAAGGAAATTCATAGTTAAAATTCCACTCTCAGCTCCCCAGCCAAGATGGGAATGGCCATAGCCATAAAACATGACAGACAAGGCTACCACAAAGCCAATAATCTGTTGACATGGTAGAGTGGGGTGTTCAAGCCACAGTAAATCAAGGCCTTACATTCATTTTTCAGAAAGGGAAACACAGAAACCATTTGTGCATCATTTTTACAGTGAGAAGCTGATAGGTTCGCAGCAGACCAGAGCAGGGTGTGTGGAGTAAATCACAGATGCCTTCCAGGGGGAGGGTGTTTGGATGCTGCAGGTACCACTGAGAAAGCTGTCTTCGGAGAATGATTTGGGACCATGTGCTGCTGCCTTATTTGTAGGAAAAGGCCCTGCTTGGAGGACACAGTCATGTAAAACAGTGGGGTCTGTCAGCACCGGCTCCACAGTGTGTGGCTTTCAGACAGCAGTTTGTGCTTTAATCCTCCCGAGGGACTGGGGTGGGAGGGTTAGAAGGCTCCCTGTGAGCCCAGCAGCAAACTACATGACAGGCACCGGCAAAACTCAGAGATAAGCCCATCTCTCCAGCTGAAAAAAATGCCATTTTTGCCCGGCGTGGTGGGGCACATCTGTAATCCCAGCACTCAGGGGGCAGACACAGGAGGATCACTGTGAGTTCGAGGCCTGCCTGAACTACATAGTAAATTCAAGGCCAGCCTAAACTGCATGGTGAGACCCTGTCTCAAAAAAAAAAATACCATTATCTAATAAGACCATTACTTAATGGACACTGAAAATGAAACAGGGCCTCAGCATATCACCCACATACTTGTTTTTCAAATATATGATTCTGAATGTGAACAGTAGGAAGAATGTCCTGTTACGAGGAACAACCCAGCTCCTTTTAGCTAATTGCAAAGACAGTTGGTCTCTTCAAGTGTTCCAAGATATCCTTTGGAGGCTTTTTCAGGAATGAGAAACTGCTTTGGCGTGTCCTGAAGCTGAAGACTTGGATTCTGAGCTGATAACTTGGATTCATCTTTCCTTTAAGAAGAAAAGCTGGGGGTGCCAGGATGCATCTGCAGAGAAACGTCCCTTGCTTTATAACCAGGTTTTAATTTTAAACAGTAAAGCATCCCAGGAAAACAAACAAAGCAGCTTAGAAACATATTTGCTTTGAAAACCATAGAAAGATGTCTCCAATCCACCAAAGTACTTTCATAGCCTTTTGCCCAAAAGGCCAGGCAGTAAAAAAGTGGACTGCGGAGAAGTCTTCCCCGGGGCTGCACTCTTGGTTTGCTAGCAGCATTAGAAAGAAGGCCTGCTGGGCTGAGTGCTGGGGTATTTCCTCCAGCCTAGGCCGCGTGGCTGCTCTCTGTCATGACCAAGTGTTTTCTGTCACCTCCCAACATTGCACGCTGTACTAACATATATTTCTAAGGCTCAGGCCCAAAGTGACACTCAGGAATGCATGTAAGATCAAGCAGAGTTGGCCAAGGTGACTGCCCAGCTCAGGGGCAATAGGGAGTAGCTGACCCTCATTCTGACCCTTGTTGTTTTGGGAAGGCTTGCCTCTGGATTTTTACTAGCTGGTGGTCCCTGAGGTCTCCTACTACATTTCAAATATTTCCAAAACCTTCTGAGAAGTAGTGGTTTGACCAGATGGGCACACCGTTCTGACTGATGGGGGAGGCAGCCCCACCGATGTTGGGGGGAGGGGTCACGTGGTGCTACCTCCTCCTCCTTTGCATCCCTTTGTTTTCTCTGAAGTCAGTTTGAACAAGGCAGAATCTGTGAATCTGAAGACCCAAGATTTCAGTGTACAGTTTTTTTTTTTTTGCAGCCCCTAGACTCAAGAGTCTCCAGGCTTCTTACAGAGCTTACCAAAATTAGTAAGATTGTAAATAGACCTCCCAATACTCGTCATTTATGTATTTGTAAGTTACATACTTGAATCACTTAAGTAATGTTCATGATTACAGAAAAGAGAAAATTTTAATAGACAAAACAGAAATGAAATAATATTGTTTGTTTTGTTTTATGGTACAAAACTACTTTTGCTTTTACTACCCTATTAAGGTAGCATCCTCATTTTATATTCCTGTGGGACTGAACTGAATATGTACAATTTGAAAAGCTTGGTGTAACGCTTTGTGATATGATTCAGAAGTCTGTTACTAAGCTCAGTTCATTTCTATTCCTAGTTTTAGTGACCAGCTAAAAATAATGTTATGGAAAAACAATGCTAAGGGAATTGGCTATATTTACTTAGGTTGTGTCTCATTTTTACAATCTCATTTACCAGTTATTCAAAGGTTCTGTTGAAAGTTTTCTAATAAATTTCTACCTGCTTAGTGTCAGATGCTTTCATGATCTAACCCAAAGGTACTTCTCATTGACAAAACCCAGAGAAAGTCAGAAAGCAATCTTGTTGATGCACTATTTTTACATAAACAGATATAGATATTAACACAGGCATAAGTATATGTAGATACAGAAATGGATATAGATGCAGGCAAAGTTCTGACAGTATACATTTGTAATATTTTAAAATAATTTAGGAAAATTCTATTTCCCAGTTTTTCAAATGTATGCATACTAGAATTTCTAATACAGACAATATTTTCAAAAACAAATTTATAAAATGGTGGAAACATCTCTAAATATCCCCCTTCAAAGTATTCTTTCCATAGCACACATTCCATTTTTCAAAGCAGACAATTGTGCACTAGTACACTATCAGCACTAGCTTGGCTGGACAGACTCAGTGTCTTTAGTTTTGCAAAGCTAACTGCTAGCTTCTTTCTACCATAAAATTCCAGACAATGATTTTTACATAGCAATGTGGCAGAGCAGGGTACTTAACTCGATGAGCTGTTCTGGTTTGTTTTGGCCAGGTGAGATTATGTTTTAGGAAAAGCTTGGGCGTGTTGTGATAGAAACAAATGAACCTATCTAAGTTCCTACAAGTAACACCTGATGCCCTGGAACAGGTAACAAAAGATTTAATTCAGGCAGCTACCAAAGCGTGGACACAGTTTGGGGAAACTAACTGTGACAGGGAAGCAAGAACAGGGAACCATACTTCCTATCCCCTAAGCTTGAAATGGGAAGGGGCAACTCTTGACCCAAGCTCAGGGTGAGCACTGTTGCCGGAGGAAAGGAGCGGGACTCCATGCCATTAGCCGTGGCACTGACTTAGTCTGAGGAGGCTGCTGTAACAGAGTGCTGCAGATTGGTGGCCTAAAGGGCCTAAATCTATTTTCTCATAGTTCTGAAGGCCAGAAGTCCAAACTCAAGGTGCTGGCAAGGTTGAGGTCTTCCGTGTCCTTATCGTCTTCTCTGTGTCTTCATGGGATCTCTTGCTGTGCTTGTCTTTCGTATCCAAATTTGCTCTTAAAAGGCCACTAGTCATATTAGGTGAGGGCCCCACCTAATAATCTTATTTTAACTGAATTACTTCCATAATGGCCCCGTTTCCAGATACAGACACATTCTGAAGTACAATGGGCATAATTTAGCCCATGACAGGGACACGGCCAGCTTCTGGCCCAGAGGGAAAAGCCTGAGTGATCAGACCTGAGTTGATCCTTCTCCCAGCCCACCCTCCAGTACTCCTCACCAGCTACACATGTGGAAGTCAGAGGTAAGAAAGCCTGTGGGAGGCCACTCCTAAAGGTCAACCTGCTAAAAAAAAATGAGAATAATCTGCAGGCGTAAACAGAGGATCCCACTTAAAAAGCCAATGTGCTGAACCGAGAAACAGATTTCTAAGGGTAGTGAATAATTTAACACAGACAGAAGGAAATAGAAGTGATGATTAGAACGAGCTGGGGTGGTTGTGTGGACTGCATAAAGGATGTTAGTTCCAGGGAACTGCCCTTCCTAGGTCTAGCTTTGTGTGTTATCACAATGTGAATATTGTGCACAGCACTGGTCCTTGTAAGAAGAAAAAAAAGCATTCCCTGGGGCAAGCAACTGAGAAAATGTGCCTTCTGCTGGGTGGAGCAGGATTTTCTTGTGTAGCTTTTGCCGAGCCCCTCGTATGCCCTCCTCAGCCAAACACACCCTGCATGGCTGTGTGCAGAGCTTCAGGAACTCTGAGTCCGCACAGAGACTCAGGCTGCAGTCTGCACCTTGGTGGTCCCCTTCTCAATGCGCCATCATAAACAACTTGAAGGACCATTGTGGCTGTTGGGTCTGCGGTTATCTGCACACTGTCACCTTTCTAGTTACACATGGGGCAAAAAAATCAAATGTATCCATGGAAAAATTCAAATTTATCACTGGTTGTTCTTTTAAGTCATTCAAACTGCTTTGGGTAGGAAGTTTTCGATGACCTGAACTTAAATGGGAATTTGGTGGCTTTCTACTGCCAGGGAGTAATTAGTGTTAACTTAGACCATGGCTCCTTGTGATTGCTTCTGACAGCCCCATTTTAGGAGTTTAGAATTCTTGGCAAACATGAGAATCAGCACTGGGTGATTTTCACCTATCACATAGCCTGCAGCTTCTGATGAGAAGGCTGCATGCAGCCCTTCCCTAGAGGGTCCCGTTTGGTCACTGCAGATTTGCATGGTCTAGTTATTTGCTGACAGGTGACAGTAAAGACTTCTAAGAACAGGTGCCTCCTCCATCCCCAGTGGACATAAAGATGCAGTTTGGGTAAGTGGCAGGGTAGTACCTGTGCGTGAGGCACTGGAGGGAGCATGAGGAATGGGAAGGACCCAGCGAAGCCTCACACACGGCCTTGGCTTCTCCATACTGTAAAGGGAGACGCGTGGGTACCCCTCAGTGTCAGCTCTGGGGTAATACCCAGGTGCACATCCTCGCCTTCGCCCACCCTCTCCCTGGCTCTGCTGGGGAAACATGAGTCCAGAGTCAGCAAACAGAATGTTCCACCACCGCACCCCATTCGGGCAGGGGCAGCATTAGAATATGGAGGCCCCCCTCTGGATGTGAAAGCCTGAGATCATGAGACCCATGGCAACCTGTGCCAGGCCAGGAGAGGCAGGAGAATTGTTGATGCCAAGGGGATAAAGCAGATGGTAAGCAGTGAGGGGCCCAGCAGCAGCCTGGTCAGTCCCATAGCTGCTGTGGCTTCTACGGAGGCCACAAGAACAGCACAGACGGCAGAGGCCCTACCCGGGCACTGCATCCTCGCTTAGCTGGGTCAGGCCCCTTCTCTTCAGCGGGGAAACAGATACAACTCGGCACGGGGAGTCCTTAATCCCAGTTATGCCCTAGGCCCAGCCTGTCCACCTCCTGCCCCCGAGGGATAGCCTCTCTCAGCTGGACTTCGTATTCACCGCTCACCTTTGCTAATATTGACCCTCTACCCCTCTACCCGCTAGCTTCCTACTACTGTCCTTGGCATGCCAGGTAGAGGTGGTCCTTATGGGGAACAAAATTACTTCATCTAGCCTGAGGGTGCCTATCACTTTGCAAACATTTTGACATTGTCTTGTAAAACTGAAACCCGGAATGAGCCATGATCCAGCATTGCCCTCCTGGGCATGTTCTGAGCATGTTTATAATAGCCCCACACTGAAAAGAGTTCACTCACATGTCTTTCAGCCATAAAGTAGCCGTAGAATACTATACAACCAAAAGGAAGTTACAGATATGCAAAAATGCATGATTAAATCTTAAAAGATATAATATTGAACAAAAGAATCCCAGTACAACATAATGTTTAAGTTATGATTTCATTTATATACAATTCAAATAGACTGAACTGTTTTAAGGATTCATATGAAGGTGGTAAATTCATAAAGGCAAGGAAATGAAAACTAAGAAGTTTATGTGTGCCCATATGATTGTGAGAGGCACCATGCAGAACATCTGCAGAGGCGGCCCTGTTTATTTCTTGTTTTAGGTGGGAGTCAGAGGGTGTTTGCTAAGTCTTTGAGCTGTGCGTAGAAGTCATATGCACTTTTCTAAGCTTATATTTAATTAAACTAGAAACAGTTAAAGTACCTATTGCCTGTTCTCAGGAAGATTAGGGAGTCAGATGAATCTTACAAGATTAGTTTCTCAGGTCAAAGAGAACATGCTAGAAGAGAGACAAGAAGTTGCTCAGGACCCGAGGAGAGAACTCTTCAGAATTCAAGGAGGGGCACGACCACAGGAGAGGCCTCAAAGGCAACGGGAATGAATCACAGAGAAGGTCACATAGTATGCCGTGCAAGGGCTGCGGGAGGAGTTGAAGCAAGGGACGAAGCTGCATGAAGTGGGCTAGAAGCTACCAAAAGTGACAAAAGCAGCAAGAAGTCACTGAGATTCCACAGGATTCTACAGGATTCCACAGGATTCTTTGTCCCTGTCCCTCCACAATGTGTAGGGCAGGTGATGCCAGATTGTAGTAGGAAGAGGCATAGGGTAAGGAGGTGCAGACAGAGTGTGCAGTGCTGGCCAGCGCTGTAGAGACGGCCGTGTGGAACACAAAATAGGTAAGCTGGATTAGGCTGAGGAATTCGCTATTTCCCCGTGATGACAGGAGGTTGTAGATTTTATTCTCAAACTCTCAGTTGTGTTTTGAGACTTAAGATTGAACTTAGTTCTAAAGCTTGGTTTTCTTTTCACCTTTCCTCTCAGCCACCCACTTTCATGAGGTATAGCTGACAAATAAAAGTTGTGTTCAAGAAGACTTAGCTTATGGTTAAGGAGATGGTTCACCTGATGAGGAAATATTCCCTTGACTTGTGAGGTTGGACTGGCTTCTCTCGGGAAACATTTGAAAAATAGGAGAATCAGGTAGTTCTGCAGAACCAGAGTTCCTACAGGATGTAAAATTTGTGGCCTCCAAAATGACAACTTACTGTTGACACTTTAGAAACATTACCATTTGCTTTACTACAAACCAAAGTTGGTGGCTGTGAGTTTATTTACCATGGCTTTAGGGAACAGTTTTGGGAGATGATATCAATCAACAGTTATTTTATCATCTTTTCCTCATCTTTTATCATCTTTTTCTTATATTCATTTCCTTATCTTCCTTTCTGTGCATTTCTATGTTATTTCTCTTTCTTCTTTATGTCATCTTCTCGTTTCTTTGTATTTCTTGTCTGGATTTCCCACCACCATACCCTTCCTGCTCTTAACTGTTTCAAACCTTTACTGTGAGCCATAGAACAGTGAGAAGCAAGCTGAATCCACAGGACAAGCTTGTAAGACCTTATCTTTTGGTAGCACTTACCATTTTGTGGTGAAGTGACTCCTGCTACTTGATACCATCACGTGTTAGGAGAACAGCTTCCTCACCTCTAACCCCATGTGGAGGCAGGTAGCGGAGCCGAGCAGAGCAGCGGGAGCCAGGCGGAGGCATCTGCATGGTACCATGGGTGGGAGCAGAGATGGGAGGGGGGCCACATAGGTGATTAATCAAATAAATAAATATAGGAGGGATAATGGGCGCCAGGCTTCTCACTGATGGACGAGAACTACAAAGATGGAAAGGGAAAAGGAAATCTATGGCCTTGGAACTGGATGGATGGGTGTGAAAATACATGTTTCCAATATTAATACAGGTAAATCAGGTGTAAATATTTGTACACACACTCTCTCTCTCTCTCTCTCTCTCTCTCCAAACTCTGTCTACTGTCAGGAGTTGTGAACAGGGACATGTCAGTAGCAATGAGCACAAACTCAGACCTTAGTTTCTAAATGCTACTCTCCAAGGAAAGGGCTCTTTGAAGAAAGGGATGATTCTAGCTCTGGGGCAAGGAAAGTACAAAATGAGTGTGGCACAGGAAGTCAAGGCAGGACAATCCTTAAAGAATGATGAGCGCATGTCTGAAATCACACTCACCTGCAGGGCTCCCACTGGCTAAACCAAGGATACATGTGATTGTCAAAACAAATACTGAAATCAGTTAGAACACAATGAATAGGAAACCCTAAAACCACACTCATGTAGATAACTAAATGAATAAAAGTTTGAAAGTATTTCTATGGTTTCAAAGTACCTGCCCACAAAATACTTAACTGTAAAGGAGCGAAGAGTAACTTGATAGTAGAGACACCAGGCTTATCTTCAGTAATAAGACAAACTGAAATCATATTCTCTTGATGGGATGTACTGAGGATACCTCTTCACGTAGGTGATAATCTTGCTGCATGTAGATAATGCAGATGCTTCGATCCAAGCAATCCCAGGACACTGCAAAATAACTGGTCTGTAATCTTCAATTGTGTCAAAGTTATGAAGGCCAAGGGAGACAGATGAGATATTTCAGACTGAGAGAAACCAAGAGAAGTAACAACTAATTGCAAAGTATGATTTTTAACTGGATCTTTTTGCTGTTACTGGAATAAGTGGTGAAACTTGAACAGTGGGAGTCTGAAGGTTGTTGGTAGCGATGAATTCACGTGACTTTCCTTATTCTGATAGTTACGTTGTGGTCACGCATGAGAATGCATTTGTTTGTAAGAAGCAACAGAGTCATGAGTCTGTAACTTGCTCTCAAATAAATTTGCGTGAGCTCTTTGTACTGTTCTCGTGACTTTTGTGTTTCAAAATTTTAAAAACATTTAATCCATCAAATGGCATAAACATTTTGGAGCAAAAGATGCATTACAAGGTAAATGCAAAATTCCCTTCACTTTAGGAGACAGCACAAGGATTTATAGAAATTTAATATTTATGGTAACCCACACAGGGCCCCCTATTTTCTCTCCTCAGCTCTCAAGAGTCCTTTGATGGTAAAACAGAGATGCGCTATTACTTGTGAGGGCCCTTGGGAAGCTTTGAAGTTAGGTCATCTCCCTACTTCCCAACTCACTGGCTAGAGAGAGGAGTACCTGTCCAAATCAGCCAGTCCAGGGACTGAACCTTGACCTGCTACTGCACGGCAAGGGGTGAAAGTGAATGGTGTCTTAGGTGTGGTTTGAAGTGCTCAGTAAATACCCGGAGGACTTGTGTCCTGCATCCCTTTTTCCATTTGAGGATCTGGATGTTCAAGTACAGGGGTCCCTTGATTGATGAAAGTGTTTGTTTGTGAACAGTTTGGTTTACAAACAGAAGCATTTGGGAACCAGTTTGCTTCTGGTTGCAAACTCTGCATTGGGTGACAAACATAACCCTGGCCATCTTACCCACAAACACAACTGTGGCCATATTTTCTCAAAACCATAGAACAAATTAAGCTCGTGCACTGTGGTACCACTGTAAAAGGATCCGGAACTTTTGTGCTGTTGGAAAACGGATTTTGTCCTTCCACATCAGAGCGATGTACTCTGTGAGAGTGACAAAGTACATCTGCTAAGATCATCTGACAAGAAACTTAGAATCAGAGCAGCCATGACAAGTCTATAGCCTCCCCCTTTGCGAGTGGTGCTCTGCTGTGCTGTGCTGCCTTTGACTTTATGGGATTCAGGGACCCATCTGAAACAGTCTGGGGAAACAGTCGTAGAGTTAGAGGAGAAATGTGGTAGGTGTCACACAACTGTACAGCTTCTTGCAAATCCACGATCTGGCATATGGGGAATGATGTTACTTGACAAGTAACCCATATTCTGCTTGATTAAAACCAAAACCCCAAGCCAAACAAAAATGAAGATGATCCTTTTTTTCTTGTTATGCATTCTACATTTTCAGAGCAGGACTAACAAAGGAATTACCAACTCTTTGGACATTTGCTCCAAGTCTCATTCTGGCAAAAGCAGAGCTATGAAAGCCTGGAAGTGAATTCTAATCAGTAAAAAAGCAACCAGTTGGCAATGTGGAAATAAAGACAAGCTCGAGAAAGATGCTTTTGTTATCACAGTCCCCTCACCAAACTACCAAAGCTCGTTTTTTGATCTGTTATTTCCTCTTGCAGCAGTGTCATGTATACACAACATGCTTTTGTCTCTGCTTAAGCTTGTCCCTTGAGGACCAGGATCATATCATGTCACTGTTGTGTATTCCAGTGTCTGATGCAGTATCTTTCAAATGCAAAAAATCAAATGTATGTTGAGTTGGAATATCAGTAGTACAAGGCACTTGCATGATTTTAGCATGTGACAATATTTAAGAAGTTTTTCTGATTATAAAATATTTTCATGTTAGTGAACTGGAAAAATTCAGAAAACTATGAGAAAAAAAACCCCAAACTTTCCCTGATATTCTTGCTACAGGTAAGCATTTTGAAGTACTTTCCCTTTGTGTTTTAAATCTTATTTCATAATTATAAAACTATCTAGTTCTATACTTAACATTTTCCATTTTATACCCTAAGCATTGTCCATGGCATTTATAATTTCATAAAATTTCCTTGTATCCTTATCGTAATTTTTCATTATGACTTAAAAGATTAAAGAACATAGGGACTTTTATTGGTTTCAAGTTTTAACAGTCTCAGTGTGTTCAAGAAGTCAGAAGGGAAACTATTTCACCTGTAGCAGAGGGTCAGTTAGTGCAGGGGAATAAGGTGAAGTCCCAGGCTGCTCCTTGGGCTCTGTCATCCAAAACCACCTGTGGTACATCTGGAAGGTGAGCTGACAGCGTGGAAGGTGGGGCCAGACCTGAGGAGGAAGTTAAAGCTAAGGGAAATGCCTAACCCAAGAAGAGCAGAGCGCTGGACTCACACTTCCACATTTTAAGAATGACTTGCTTACTCTATGGCATCTCATTTGGCAGACCCAAAGCTGGCACTGAAGAAGTTACAGTGACAGTGTTGACTTGTAAACAAGTTTGAGTGCTGTTCCAAAATGATGCTCTGTGAGGTATGGTATCACTGCAGGTTCCAGAGGGCAGGAGTCCTGAGGGATATCAAGAGTAGGGGATACCTACAGTCTCTTTAATAGTCTGTGACTTGTCTGAGCAACGGAATCATTGAAATAAAAGCTAAGCCTCCGAGAGTCACAAATTTTAGATAAATGAATAGCGTTAGTATTTGAATTTAATCCAGTCATCTGTTTTCAATTCTGAGCAGCCCGGAAGACCTGCCAGGGCTTTCTTGCTCCCTAGTCACGTGGCTGGCAAGAATCGTCGTTTTCTCCCTGCCTTCAGCTTCCTTGAACCTTCATATTCACTCCTGTCTGAGCAACAGTGCTCATGAGGGTGCCTGCCAGTGCTGACAGCCATGACGGTCTGTGCTATGACGCCTAGATGAAGGCTGGGGAGTAAAATCCTCCCTCTAGTGGCTCAAGCTCAAACATTCTCTTGCCCCACAGAGATCCACAACACGTATGCAGGAGACACTCTGGAGCCATTGCGCAGGACTGAAATTCCACCATGTTTGCAGCTGATCCCACATGAAGGCCACGCACACAGTGCCTCCAGCGGTGCCAAGGATGCTCCCCCCACCACGTACGTGACTGCCACCCTAAGGCCTGGTCTACTCCCAGCCCTGACCCTGTGTGTTTATCTCATCACGTTGCTGTCGGAGGGGAAGGAACTGCCCAGTTTTCCCTAAAAACTAGAGTTCAGAGTCCTCCCTCCTCCCTGGCCTACTTGATGGCTTGTCCGGCTTTTTCTCGAAAGGGATGACAGGTTTGTGACAGGCTGATGACCTCTGTCACTAGATCTCTTTGTTTTTTGGCTTTCCCAGTGGAGTAAGGCTGTTATCAGGTTACATTTCCACAGCTGAAATGGGAGCTGGGCTACCATCATCTTTCTCCTATGAATTTTGTCAGTTTTTGTGGAGTTCATGAGGTGGAATTCAGGCTGCAGTATGTATACCCGGTGCCACTGCCCATGGACTACACGGATACCAGGATGGTACACACACCAGCACGGCAAGGTGGCTCTCCAACGTCCTCCCCTATCACCCCAGCCACTGGGGAGGGAGAAATCTCCCACCAGTGAGCAACTGCCAGAACCCCACCTTCCCGCTTCTCACACCCAAGGGAATCTGGGCATGCAGTGACCCATCGGAGGAGACATACACTCATGGCAAGGTGTGGCTTCCCCACAAACATGGCACCTCTCCTCTTTGTATACGTGAGCTACCATTTTCTTTGAACCTCACTTTGGCTTGATCTTCTTTTACACAGAAGAGGTGGTCGTGATAGTGTTTAATTTGTGTGTACAAGTGGCTATCTGTGTTCTGTATCAGTGGACTGAACCAATCTCTGATGGGAAATATTTGGGAAAAAAAGCATTTGTACTGAACACATACAGGCTTCTTGTCATTATTTCCCAAGGAACAGTTAACTATATAGGATTTACATGATATTTGTAAGTAACCTGGAGATGATTCAGAGCAAACAGGAGGGTGTAAGTAGGTTATATGCAAATATGATGCTATTTTATATAATGAGCTTGAGCACAGGTAGATTCTGCTACCTGCAGGAGTCTTAGAACCAGTCCTGTCCTTATCAGGGGACAACCGTATAATGTAGCCAGATGGTTGCATCTGAGAAATCTTGAAAGATTAAGATACTAGAACAAAAATAAAGTCAACAAACCCTCAGTGCCCCGTAGCCTAAATAGGATTTCTCCCTTCCCATCTGTGGTGGTAGTCACACAAAAGAGCACTTACATGTGTGGCACGCAAAATGAGGCCAGAGCTTACATTCCTAGGAGCTTTGTCTATCTCAGAGTGACCCTGTTTCTTGTGTCCTGATATCTTTTCCTGGAAGCACTGGTTCATACCAGGGGTACTTTCTTCCCCTTTGCAAAGAGCCTTCAAATACGAGGGCTTTCTTGCCTCCGGCAAGTGAAAACCTCTAACTCTTGTCTAAGTCTCATTACCTAAGCCACATTGTGTAAGTCATGCCACCACACTGCAGGGAGGCACACAGATATGGAGGGGGACAGATCTTTATGTTAATCCTTTTACCACCATGACAGAGCCCCTGGATAGCACTAAACAAATGCTGTACAACTATATTAACACATTTAATCTTCTTTGGGTAGGAGTCAGATTTCCTGTAATAAGTGGCTCCCATAAAGAGAGTTGGAGAAAGAAGAGCTTTCTCCTCTGCACAAATCCTGCATGGAGTGGGGGCCTCCACGAACAGCTAAACGAGGAGGTCACTTTAAAAAGGGCCTTGGTCACAAGGCTCTTATACGGTCACTCCGATGCCCTTACTCATTTGCTTGCTTACTGCAGGGGGAAGACTCTTTCATTCCAGCCTCCGAAGCAATGAAACCCTCAAAAGGGTAGCAGCAAACAAAGGGGTCTGATTCTTTCATCTTTAAGAATAAAACAATAGGGTTAGGAATATAGCTCAGTGGTTCAGCAGTTGCCCAGCATGCAAGAAGCCCTGAGTTCGATCCCTACACCATAAAAACCCAAATAAAAAACAGTTGGGTAGTTTGGGCTGGACTTTTGCCAAGATGAGATGTGATGTGTTGAAGATGTCTCTGGCCACTATGCAGACTTAAATAACCATCAAGGAGAGTGCAGAAAGGTTTTTCCAGTTCTTTTTGAGAAAATGTATTTCAAGAACATACTGAACTTCATATAATTTTCAACCCACTTCCAAACCTAGACTGGAACCTGAGCTAAGGAATGAGATCAGAAATTAAATCTCCTACTTAAAAAAAAACAACAGGAAGAATAAAGTTTCAGAGTTTTTTATTCAAAGGTTCTCAAAAGAAATAAAACAGAAAAAGCTAACAATCTGATCAAATGTACAGTTCAAAAGTGTCTTTTGGCGTTTAACAAGTCCTAGGAAAGAAAACTACAGAGTTATCTTGAACCGGACAAATAAGTTACCACTGGCAAGTTTGTGGCACTAGTAAAACAAAAATAAAAAATTAACTCTCTTGATCATATAGATATCTCTATGAAAATCTTTTTTTTCAATCTGTACAAAAGGTCTTTCTTCATAAATTAATTTTTTATAATTTAATGGCTGTCTACTATGTGATGTTTAACTGATTTTCTTTTTCTTTTTTTTTTTATGTACAGAGGTTATGTTTCCCGAATCTTACCCAGTCGAGTATGGCACTTAGTTCAGACATTTCTAGCAGCAGATTTCCCCTCCCCTCTAACTGAGCTATCAAATTTCTGTCTTAACTAATGCAAAAACATCAAGTAGTGCGATACCCAGGTTTATAAACATACTAGGTACACGGAGGGTGCTGCGCTCAGTCTGGACTTTCACAAAGCAGTAATATTTCAGGGAGCATAGAACCAATAATACCACAACTTTAAAAAAAGGAAACAAAAACAAAACAACACATTTCTCTTATGACTATGTAATTTTCACTAGATTCTACACTTCTCAGAGCAGCAAGGACTTTTGAAACTATGAAATGTCACTGACATCTATAATCAAATACAAGCAATAAAATTTAAGAACTAAAAAATACTCGAAAGAAACAACTGCTTAGCCCTAGCTCCTGAGCTAGGTGGATTTGGTCTGTGGAAACAGGGAGGGCCAGCAACCTGTCCCAGCACAAAAGAAAATAGACTCTGAGGTAGATAACTGATCATACACAGCTGACCAGACAAGTACACAGTTTTGGAAGACAACTTAATTTACCATTGCTTTTAAAACGTATGCAATTACCTTAATAAAAGAGCTTTAACAGTGAATTATCTCATATATACTAAAGTAGAAATAACTGTGTATTTATGAATCAGGAATTTCATAGTTTCAAAATTGATTTTCTTTACACTTAAACACTTGTAGTGATGATGTAAAGTGTGGCACTGCTTGGATCCAAATCTTCCTTCATGCTTTTTTGTTTGTTTGTGTGTGTCCATACATCAATTAAAATTATAAAACCTAAATGCAAAGGTACAAAAAAGGCACATTCTCCTAACCGCAAACTGGTCCGGCAAAATAAAGAGCACAGAAGATGTGATGCTGAGACAAGCTGGAGCTACTGGTTACTGGCTCTTCGGTCTTTGGTGAAGTTACCTTTAAAAGTGCCAAGTCATTGTTATTTTTCAAATTTACCTAATAGGGAGAGGGGGAGAGGAGAGAGGAGGGAGAGGAAGAGAGAGAGAAAAAGGGAGAGAGAAAGAGAGCGAGCTAGTAGCCAATCATTTTATTTCTGTTCTTATCTCAGCTTATGTTTGAAGAGAAATCCTTACTTTCAGCTTTTGCCATTTGGTTGCAATAGCAACATTTTTCTGTTTGCCAGATCGCAGGCATGATTCTCATCCTAAAGCACTATCATTAGTATAAAGGAAGGACGAAACATTCGCTGACTCCCCTACCCCGCCCCCCACCCCCAGCCCCAATGCTACCTACACTAAATCTAGAACATCAAGTTAGTTTTTTTCCTGAAAAAAGGCAAAAAAGACTTTACATTGCATCATACAGCAGATATCCTAAATCAGTCAAACTATCAGAGGAAACTGTTGGCATACAGCCTTACAAACAATTTACCCTATTAAAAGTTCCCCAGTCAGAAAATGTGTTTCACACAAAACATTTTTCCCTTCTTGCATTTCACTACCTTACACATTATGTGAAAAATCATTAAAAACACCTACTACATATTTAAAAAAGCCAAAATTTCAGCAACTTTTATTGACTACCTTTTTAAAAGCCCTACGCTGCTGTTTTACAAGGCATAATAGACCAGCTCATTGGTCAAAGCATTCTACATCATTAGTTTGAACTAACTTTTACTGAAATAGCTACAGCATCAAAAGAGTTAAGGCAAATTGGAATTCATAGAAAAGGATAAGACACTTCACACTACATTGAAAGAAAAACAGAGAGCTAAGAAAAGACATTGACGGCAACACTGAATTACAGCAACACTCGCACGGCAAGCACAGAACACCATGGGTGAAGTTGGACGATTTAAACGTCAAAAAGCCCATTTCGTACAGCTGAAAAAAACCCCACAAATTAAACACAAAATGAACAAAACCACAAAACTCCGGTCATGCACTTGGATAAGTCTTCAATGGTCTTTGTGCATACCCAGAAAACTGAAGTCTTCTCTTCTTTTTTTTTTTTTTTTTTTTTTTGCATCATAACATTTGATAAAAATCTTTTTTTTTTTTTTGTTTTTTTTTTTGTTTTTGTTTTTTACTAAAATAAACCTGTTCAGGGGAACAGCTACTAGATGAATTTAAGGGTTTTATGCACCTTATAGAACTTATAGCAAAAATAGTTTTAGTTGATTTCATTATAAATAACGTTTTCAAGAACCTGTGCAAAACTGTCAATAATTTCCTAAAGCACAATTGATCAGAAAAAATCCATGATTGTTCAGCTTTCACACCCTTCTTCATGTAAGAACACCCTTCTGTACATCTGGAAGAGAAAGACAGAAAAGAAATGCTTCTGTAGATTCAGTATACATACCACAGAGCCTTGTTGTAATCTCTTTCTTGTTTAAAAGAGCTATGTGTTTGAAAAAGGCAGTGCTCATCATTAGAGAAAGACCGAGAGATACAAACTCTAAGACTGAGGGTCGCTTCTAGGGCTTTGATTCTGCCTTTCAAATCTGGGATGTGGGAAACACTTGTTCCTCTCAAGGAAGCAGAGCTAAATTCACATGAGTCTCCAAAGGGGAAGGGAGACAGTATGAAATCAGTAACACATACTGTTTCTGGGGCAATCCTGAAATCAGGTTGCACACAGCTACTATACCGCAGTATACATGATAAAATGAAATGTGTTCAGATCTGTAGTTCAAGTGAGAGCTGGGAGTACAATCTTTTGATCTAAGGGCACTGACATTACTCTCACAGTCAAAATATTGCTAATTTTATAGTTTATGAGTACTGGAATAATATAATACAGAATACAGGAAAATTTTAGGACCTGGTAGTCTTTGATGTTATGGATTTTATGTTTGGGGGTGAGTAATAAAGATTTGACTTTGATGTAAAACACATTTTTCTTTTTGGACAAAACAGTGAATCTACAAATTCACAAAATCATTGATTTTAGCATTTCAATAAAAATAGGTTCACTGACTCTGATTAATGCAGTCATCAAATTTGAGTTATTCTAAGCATCATTTTGATAAAAGAACTAGAGATGTACACGATTTGAGCCCACTGTTAGGGAGGCCTTCCCCTCATACCTCACAGTTACTTATTGGGTTGAAAAGTATATGGAGAATGGTCATTAGATGTCTCTACGGCCACTTGCTGCTGACCACTTGCCTCCTACAACAAAGTAGAACAGATAAAACACATTAGCAATGGAATCCTAACTTTCCTTTCTAGAATTTAATGAGTTCAAGGGCACAGACTTTTAACAAGAAGCACTGTTTAAAATAAATTTCCTGATATCATGCTCAGAGCTTCTAACTGTAGTAAATCCCCTAAGTGTCTGAAATGTCTGACAGACCCCCCAAAAACTCCCACCCAACGTCTGACTTGTTCATTTTTTATCAAGCCACAATTTATCAAACAATTTTTTAACTGACTGGGAATTCAGTACCCTCAGGCTTTAGAATGTGAGTTGTTGTCTGCGTGAGCTGTGTATCACAAGTACTGGCAGCAGAGTCTAGGGTCGTACCTCACAATCAGACATACCAGCAGAAGGGCATGAATAAGACCAGGATGTGGCACAAAGATTTCTGTCTTGTCCTAGTTCAGGCTGGGTTTTGTCATACGTCAGGGTTTTTGATAAAGTATTACAAAGAGAATTTTTATTCTCTATGTTTTTGAAAAGTTTCAGAATTGCAGATAAGGACTATGTCAGCTCTGGTAACTGTGGTTGTCCACAAATGCATAATCAGAAGCAAATGATGAGAACAAGTTGGTTCTATGGGCTTTTTTTGGAAATGGAATCTGTGGGATCTGCCTAGCAGATAAAAATCAACTGATGAATTTTCTTGGAATTTTAAGGGTGCTTAGCAGGACAATACTAGGCCTCCTGCTCAACACTAATTCAGATGTTAGACTCTATTATACCAGTATCTTCCATTTTAAGAACTACGAATTATTTAGTCACACTAACAGCCTCTATAAAACAGGTGTGCCTTCCTTATCTGTGTTACAGTTTTGAAGTATCAGCTTTTCATTAGGTACCTGAATTCTGAGTAATTTTTTTAAACATGGTGATTACTGATAGAATCTTTGGTATTATGACTTTAATTTTATCTTAACGTTTCTATAAGTATCATCTTAGGGGCAACAAGTCAAAGCCTTCTTTGTGTCTTTTGGAGTTAAGGTCTCACTATGTAGATCAGGTTGGCCTTGAGCTCACTTTATAGCCCAGGTTGGTCTCAAACCCGTGATGATTCTCCTGCCTCAGCCTCCCAAGTGCTGGGACTACAGGCGTGTACCACCATACCTGGCTTCAAGTTGAAGCTTTGAAGGGGTAGGAAATGCAAGACAAGCTTGAAAACATTTCTGAGAGTCTTGGGGATGTGGCTTAGATGTTCTTATCCTACTTTGTATGAAGGAAACTCTACTTTACAGCTGAAAAAAACACTCTGCGTATATATTTCTACTAATGTCAACTCCTTACAGAAGTGTTTGACTTTTGATAAATTTTACTCTGAATTCTATTTTGCTCACTCATTTCAGAAGCTACCCACTGACTAGATGGTCTGTACCAACCTCAACGGGAACGGCTGTTGTCTGCATGTGTGTGTACTGCGGCAAGTAGGCTCCTTGCATAGCTGATGTAGCCGGCATGTACTGAAAGGAAGAATAACGTCAGGATGGACTGGGTAGAGCAGGAAAATTAGAGTACCTGGGAAATACTGAGATTGGCATAAAGTATTTGGCGTCTCAAAGCAGAAGTTTAAATGGGCTAACCTCAAAGTCTAATTAGTGCATATAAATATGGCACATGGCAGTAAAGTCAGTGTTTTCTACTTTGTGAATCTGTCAGCCACATCTCTTGTTTCTTTGGATTTCCCAACAAAGAATGACTATGGATAAAAATCATTAAAGTTTTTCATTCTAAACAATTCAGTATCACTGAAGTTATTTTAGAAAATGTAATTTTCTAGAAGCTCCCCAAACTGGTGACTAGAATTGTTTCTTTAGATGGAAACCAAAGTGTGGATGACTTTATACCTTTAACAGGTCACTGGAGATTACGCCCAGGAGCACAGCTTTCCTAATGCCAATAGTCACCATTTCCAGATGGTGACTAAGGAATTCTTAGTCTTGTGGCTGTGGCCTAGCCTTCACAAGAAGTTATGGCTGGTTTTGAGTGTAAGACAGGAAAACATGCTGTCTTTTGATCTTTCAAGCCACCATACATACAAGCTGAACCAAACGCCTTTGGCCATCTCTTATGGTTTAAACTCCATACATACCTACCTGGAAGCTGATCTCATACCAGCTCAACCTCATGACTCAAATGAGGCCCCCAGACTTTTGTGAAATGAGTTACTATAAGAATCATGATTAAGTGTTCCCAAATTCCATAAAAGAATTGGGAAAACATTTTTTGCCTTTACCACCATTCATCACCATTTTTTGCTTCAGGAGACCAGAGCTTTAGGACACTGGTTATAAAAACAAGATGTGAGTGGGTGCTGTAATTTGACAAAAGAGAGAAACCCAGGGAATATCTTTAGTTCTTCAATTAATCAAGCAATAACTGAGCACTACACTGTGGAAGGCAATGGGGTTGGGGTGTGAGAGGATCAGACAAATCTTGTCTTCCAAGAGCCTGTGATTTGATCGGGAAGACACTGGCTGCATTAATTTCTTGTGCAGACACATGATATTAAGTTGCCACCTACTGTTCCGGTGCTGCCTAGTGACAGATGACTCATCTGCTGGGCCAGAGGGCTGATCATGGACGCGGGCTGTAGTGACATGGTGTGCTCCATCGAGGGAGTTAGCACGGCACCCTGGGCAGACCAGGCAAGAACAGTGTGAGACAAACTGAGGGAAGGTTTAGATTCTGAAATTACCTTTTGCAAAGGAAATCCTTTTGTTGATGAATATGAAGCAAAAATAACCTCCCTCAAACTTGCAAGTGATATCATAAACAAAAAAATCTAGATTTTCCCTAAAATCCTGTATCTAAAATGCGGACTGCTGGATTTCCCAAAGTCTAGATTGCTTTTCCTGAGAATTTCTATGAAGGTTAGGGGAAATGGGATTTTGGCAAACACTTCACAGAAATCCCTGTACTAAGCTTGTCTTTCCCCTTTACTTAACTGTAAAGCAGGCAGCCCAGCAGGAGGAGCTATAACAGAAACACACACTTCATATGAATTAGCAGGTACAGGCTCTTGTGTGCATGTGTAGGTAGATGTGGATCTGTGGCTGTATACATGTACATGTATGGATGCAAATTATATACGTGCATATATCACATAATACACATACATCCATAAATCAACAGAGAGCTCCTCTGTGTTATCGCCTAACCCTGTTTATTTGCTTGTCAAAGGTTATTTCGGTACTTCTTGTTCAGAACCTGCTATCCCTGGATTGCTGCTTCATACCCGCCACCTAATATTACAGTGCCTGCTTTAAGAGCAATCTTGAGACAAATTGCTGTCTCACCTTAAGGCCAGGAGTTGAGTTCTTTCCCTAAGCAGCTGATCTGTTTTTATCTCATGAACACTGTGAGCTGTCTATCCTGCTGATTATGGTTCCCAGTTTTCAACGATTCCCAGGAAGTTTACCTTCAAATCTGTTGCTTTCTTGTGCCGAGTGTGCAGGTCACTGTGACTATGCCTTTCCTTAATTATGATTTTGTTCCTTACCCTTATTTTTCTACTTTTAAGCCTCTGTTTTATTTCAATAAACTGGGTTTTGTATATCTTTAAAAACCATTTAATATCCTATATAATAGAAATGTAGAACTCATTTTGAAAAATGTAATACAGTATACACATTGGAACAACAATTGTGTAAGTTACTTAAGAAATTATGTTTATTATGTAACCAAGACAGGCTGAGCAACACTGACGAAAATTTCTTATTTTGAAGGATCTCCCACTGACCTGGTATGAGTAAGAAAATAGTACTCTTCCTCAAATAGAACATACTCTAAATTCTTAAAGCAAATTTAACTTAATGTCTACTATTAATTTGCTTTAAGGCAAAAGTGCACGGATGTTTTCCATATTCCATGCCTAAAATTTCTCAAAACCCGCATCACTTCTGGGAAACAGTTGGAAGCACAGATAGTTTACTTGTAGAACACATGGCTACTACAATAAAAAACTTACAGGGTGCTGTAGGATGTATGGTTGAGGTTGCATCCAGGAAGGACTTTGCACCTGGGAAACGGAGGATTTTGAAAGAAACATTGATTTTCATTGTAATAATTACCTAGTTCTCTAGAATTCTTTTTAATCATGTTAAAAATCCACAGAGGGAAAATAAAGAAATAATACTATCAGTGATTAAAAAGATTAAGGCAGTTAGAGTCTTGGCAAGCTGGTCACTTTGAGTGGGATGAAATGATTATTTAGAACCAATTTCTATTTTACCATAGAAGCAGTATTTACTTGCATACATATAAGCAGTATTTATCAGGCACCAAAAAGAAAAAGGTGAAGAAGAAATTTCACTTTCAAGAAATTTAAATAACTTGAATAAATCAGTGAAGAGTGTTAAATCAAGGTATGAACTGGTTGCTTTTGGAACATGGATGAAGATTAATTCTAGCATATCTTATTAGAAACTCACTTTTACACAGTGTGGGGTTATTTAATAAGAAAAACCAAATTCAACCTATTCAACCTATTTTGATACCCAGTACATTAGGTTTCATAAATCTTATATGGTGATCAACCATTTCCAGTTAGTGTGGAAAATAAATATTAGAAATTAAGATATAGGAAATTAAACTTCAGCAACTAGATCTTGTCATCTACCATTAAAAGGGCATCTATACAGTGGACCCTCTGAACTGAGAAATGAAAGGTCAGGGTCAGGGATTGTGGCAGGAAAACATATGTAGTCTGCCACTTAGGAGGAGTCCATTAGTCCATGTCTTGATGCCCAGGGCTTTCCAAAGTCTATATAATTAAAAGTAAGTTTCAGTTTCTAATTCTTAGCAACACAACCCTTCTGTAGCCTGTCCCCTAGTGTTAACTTCAGAGATGCTGCAGACAAGATATGGGAAGAACCATGGGGGAAGAATGCATTGTGATTTACCTTGATAGCAGAGCCCCGATACTTGCTTTCTCTGGTTTCCTTTGCCACCTAAGGCAGACCAAAGTTAAGTGCTTCTGCCTTGTTAACATTTCAGTTATCTGGACTGCAGCCTTTTCCCCACTGGGATACTGGTGTTTTCTTGCAGATGCCAAATTCTCAAATCCAGAAGCGTGAGCATATGGTGGTTTAGTGGAGAAAGCCCATGCCACAAAGGGTATAGGGCCCGTCCATGATAAATTATGGTAAGGCAAGACATTCCTTATGGCTCCCCAATTTGGACCAGGTGCCCTATTTTATTTATGGTCCCAGTGGCATTAATCTAATTGCTTATAGCATTATAGGGTTAGGGAACTGTGACATCTAATCCAATTTTCTTTCTTAAGTAGCAAATCACTGCTGTCAAATTTTATTCCTCAGTGTTTCCTAATTATAAAATGGGAATAATAATCTATGATCAATAAACTTCCTATCATTGGTTCTTAACATCGTTTGGGTCACAGATCTTTTAGAAAACCTGATGAAAGAAATAGACTCCACCAATTTTCAACTAATTGCCCTTGTGCATGTGTGTGTGCATGCATATATCACATATGTGTGCGTGCGTGTGTAGCGCGCGCATGCGCGCGCGCGCACACACACACACACACACACACACACACACACACACACACAAACTAAGGAAACAACTAAAGAGGATCACAAATCACTTAACTACAGCTCATCCACTGACCCTACCTGGTTCGTGAATGAATGGGGTTAACAATTTATCTAAGAGGCCATGGCATGGAGTGTTAAGCAACGGACTGAAATTCGATAAGTGTCTCAGAACAATACAGCCAGCCCAGTACAGAAAACCAGGCCTTCAGAATGCTATGTTGTTTCTAACTAGCCATATCAAATTGATTACCAACATTGGACTACTAATATGCTGTGCTGTTCTGTAAAATGATCCTGAAATGTGTATTGCTTTTATATTAAAGGAAAGGGGTAGAGAGATGTTTTAGTAGCTGAAATAGCTCAGCAATACATATTGACGTTAATATGCACATCTTTCATTTTCCTAAGAGGAAGCTTATAATTGCTCCAAAGTTCAGAGAGTTGAAGATTATCTTTTCCTATCAGATGTTGGCATTGTTTATTAGGGCAAATACAATAAAGCAGATCTCAATGAGTCTTACAGACACATGGAAAAAACAGAATCTTTAGTCTTAAACAATTACAGCAGCATGAGTGAATACTATGCCCAGCAGTTTAAAGCACTAGGATAAATAACATAACATCCCAGTAAGAGTAGAGAAATGGAAACGAGGGACAATTCAGAAGAAGGCGCTTACAAGAACCTGAAAGTTAAGGGTGGTGAATACTACTTTAAAAGTCACTTTTAGTGCATCTAATCACTTCTATTAAAGATATTTTATTCATTTATTTTTACTTTGGAGAGAAGCAGCTTTAAGATTGGCTTATGTTGAGTCATCTATTATTTTAGAAGTATAATTAATATACCCTTACTATTAGCCAGCTATTAAAAATGATAACCATAGCTTACATTTATTAAGTCCTAATGATATGGCAGGTTCTACACAGAGCTCTTTAGGTAGTCAGTTTCATTTAGTTAGTTTTTCTCTCAAGTTTATGGATAGGAATTATTATTATCCCCATTTTAAAGATGAGGTAACTGAGGCTTACAGAAGTTCAAAATACAGCTTTAAAATTAGGTATTATAGTCCCATAACCCTAGAAACTAGGACTACAACATCCAACTTGTTTTATAAATGAGAATACACACAAGTTTAATTTAGTCACACAGGATTCCCCACAGTCAACAGAAGAGAGCTGGTCTCCTGAACATTGGGGCTGACTCCATCCTGTTGTTTAGGGTGGGGCGCAGAGGACCTCTGCCACAGCAGGACAGGGGCATCTGCAAGGACAGCAGCTCTCAGGCCTGCAGTATGGTGGGGTTGGTGTTAGGACCCGGTGTTCTGTGAGACTTTCTCAGTCAGGGATCTGTGTTAAGGCAAAGCTGCCTCACAAAATAACACAAACAGGGAGGTACTATATTTTTCTTTTCGGGGGTTGTTGATTTCACTTGATGATCTCTACCAGAGAAATACCTTTGTGTACTAGCATGTTTACTGGTTCTTTTATCAGCTCCTGTTAATGAATATAAAATGTAAGGGGGTATCTCTACTCTTTGCCTAATTTCAACTGTCTGAAGTTTCAATTTTGGGGATACGTGATGTCCAAAAGCAGGGCCCCTGGTGGAAGAAATACGTGGGTTCCCATCAGCTCTGAAATGCTGTGATTCCAAGGACTGACAACAGACAACTGCTCCCTGGCTTTACATTTTTCTATACATAAAAGGAAATTACTCTACCAGATTAAAAAGTAGCTTATTCTAAATTGGGTATGCAAGCTGCATGAAATTTGACTAAATTTTCTTATAAATGTTCAGAGTCTTAAGATACATGAAAATGCTGTAGAAATTCACAGTGCACAACCTGTTACACTGTGGTTGAATCCTAAAGGTACAAACCTGGTAGGCAGATACAGGAGATGCGATATAGGGTGTAAGAGAAGTCTGAGTGATCATTCGGTTTGTAGCAATACTGTATGGTGAAGGATAAAATCTAGAACAAACACAAAAGCCTTTATTAAATAATCCTTTAAATAGAATAATACATGGAACAAATGTCTGATAATTTCCACCTTCATTTTCCCTCAGGCCATTATTCATTTATTTTAACGACATACCCGTTCTGTATAGCAGCTGTAGCTGGGTCATAAGTGAGTGTCATACCAGCCTACAGGAAAGAGAAGGAAACGAAGATGTTTATCTAGAAAGGTGTGATTCAAAAATTCTACTTTTTTTTTTTTGTACCAGGAATTGAACTCATGATCTTGCACTTGGCAGGCAGACACTGTGGTGCTGAGCTGTATCCCTGGCCCAAAAATGTCCACTTTTTAAGAGTCACTGCAGTAGAAGACAGTGACAGTGCCATTTGATAAAATGAGAGTTTCTGTTTGCCAAGTATAATTATAAACTCAGTAAGAGAAGTAAGCTCTAGACCTTCTCTGTCCCACATGGTTGCCATTAGCCACATGCAGCTACTTAAAACCAAACAGAAAATTCAATCCCTCCAGGAAACAGCTACTTTTCAATTGCTCAGGTCACTACATGTAGCTACTGGTTATCGTTGGACAGAACAGATTCTAGAATATTTTCTCCAGACATACTTGGATCTGAACATTATTTATTTTTGATGAAACACTTTATTGAAAATAAATATAGAGAAATATTTTATGACAAATTGAAGGTTAAAAAAATATTCAAAACAATGAGATTTAAAAATACACATAAATCACCCAAACTTAAAAACACTCTTAGTGACAGTTATACAAGGCTCCGGAGAATATTTTCTCAATATTATACATGTAAACTTCTCTAGGAGGTTATATTTAAACAAAAATAAGCAAACATCCGTGCATCTTGATACTTTTAGAACCCTTGTCCTTAGTCATCGCTTAGCTGGTAAACACAGCCTGTCCAGCATCTCTCTGTCCACTGGAGCATGAGCACTCCTTTGTGCCAGCTACACTGCGAAGGGCTGCCGTCTGACAGCACTTGAATTGTAATGTACCAAGATCAGGTTTTCATCTCTGCACCTGATTCAGAAGTGTGGAAGCCCAGCCAGGACACTTCCTGTGTAACTCCTTCTGGGAGGGTTGAGAGCACGCCCACACTGAAGTTTCAAGAAAGGACTTACAAGTCTCACCTCTCCTTCTCTATGCCATGGTCTTCCGTTAGGGATGTACTTGTTTGGGTTCTGTCTTTTCTTCTGTCCTCCATCTGCAAACTTGCACAATAATGGTTCTGTGGGAGCTGAGTAAGCAGGGAAAATAATATAAAATTGCAATTATGTGTGTGCAGATAATGGAATTTCTTTTTTCATAGAAGCGATGTTGGGTGTTATGAGGGAACGGATAGAACGCTTTACAAAGTTTTCTCAGACCCTTATAAAATTACCTACTGGTAAGAAGCATAGTACAAAATAATATACTCGTTATTATTTCCAAACCAGAGTCATGACATTTAAAGAACCTTTTAAAGCCATTCTGCTGAGGAAGCAAAAGAATCTTCCGATTCACTTTAGTGCTTTATGCGCTTCTTTTTATTCTGGGTCCTCTACGATTCCACCTCTAGACAGTCACTAAAATAATCTTCAAATGAAAACAGGATTGTACCACCCTCTCCTCCCCTGCTTAAAGCACTTCCTTGGTTTTCCATTGTAATTCCTCAGGAGGCCCACTTCTCCCAGCAGAAAGCAAGAACCCTTCTTTAGAGCACTTACAACACTTTGCCTGTGGTCTGGTCTCTGATTTTCCTTGTCTGTCTCATTATCAGCGCATCCTAGTGCCTGGGTGACAGGCACCGGACACTACACCCTGGCCGAATCAATGCATGAATGTAAGTAGGTCTCACTTGTTTGTTTTGGGGACACAACACCGAAGGCACTTGGTGAGAGAGCTGCGAACACCTGCTCATCCTAGTTAAAGGTTTTGCTGTGCCCAGTGTTGTTTCACTATCTACCCACCATACAAAATGAACTGAAGAGAAACCTAAGAAGCAGAAACAGAAAAGCAAAAGATGCAGACACTCATTAAAGGATATACTCAAGGGGCAGAAAATGCACAGGCAGCACAACAACCACCTGTGACTCTTCCTTTTCTATGATGGAAACGGTGCATTCCTGGAAGTTGTGCATTTTTTTGTATGTTTGCAGTGAACGTAATAAAGGCATTCACACCTTCCTGTCTGGTTTCCACATTCAGTCCTTTGTCTACAGCAGAACCATGATTACTACTTTCAAGTTCTGTTTCAAAGTTCAACAACCATGAAGAGAAAAATATTACTTGTGGAAAATTTACTCCTTTCTTCTTTGCCTCTTATTATCCTAATTCATCTCTTATTTTATATCACCATTACCCACCCACTAATGACAGGGTGGAAGCAACAGTGTCTCTCAACACTTCTCTGCCAAAAAGGAAAACAAAACAGAACGTGGAGCTGTAATTCCTTCTCGGTGAGCCGTCTAGGCTGTTGTGCGGCACTCTCCTCTGTGCAGCACTCCGGAGACATCTGAAAGAGACACTGCTGAGCGGCAGCTAGGCTACAGATACGCTGTGGTTTGCTCTCCAGTGGTTCATGTGTTGGGAGCTTGTTTCTCAGTGTGGCCCTGTAAACAGTGGGGCCTAATGGTAGGTTCTCTGGTTACTGGGGAATGCTGTCAGAAAAAGTGAAGACAGCTCTCCTAAGGGCAAGCCCAACCCTTGAATTGCTCTCTGGCTTCCTCATCCAACTTTTGTCTCATGGCATGTGGTCCTCAGTGGAGCCAGGGCCTATGAACTTTCAGAAATGTGTGCTAAATAAACTTTTCTTTATGAAATTATTCAGCCTCAGATATTTTGTTATAGTAATAAAAATGAACTAATACAAGGTACAGAGTGTTTACAGTAAAGATGTCAGGTATCTGGGAGAGTATCAACAGGTCTTGCCCCTTCCACTACAAAGTATCCTTTAGGTACCTTCTGACCCCAACCCCCTCTAGCTGAGGCTTTCCTAGATAAGGAGCTTCCATTTGAGGCAAACTGGGCATGATGTGAAACGTACTGAAGCCAGGTCCTGGAAGGTAAACGAATTACACAATCTGTCTTATAAAATAGGTACTGAAAAATTTCTGCCTCTCCAACAATCACAGAAGGTGTGACAAAGCAAGAACACCTGACACTGTGATACCTTTGATTCTGCAAGTGGATTATTAAGGGACACAGGAAGCATAGGGCTTAGAATACAGTGTATAAATAGAAGGACAGGAAAAAGGATAAATCCTTCTGAGAATAAGGACTTATCATATTTGGAATTCTCCCATGGTACTCACTCATCTTTGTAGGCAACCAAACAAATGTGGTGCTTAAAATTCCAGTGGGGAAACTCCCAACAATCTCTGGGTCAACATCTAGGCGTGCATGAGAGCATGCCTGCAAGGGGCTGGAGGTGCCTCACTCTGATGGTTAAGGACAAATAGCGACCTCAGATGGACAGAGACAACATCTCACTTTCTGCAGATCTAGAAAGGACCTTACAAGGCCGAGTGCCCTCTCCAGTGACGTTTGTGGTTATAAGCTTCTTTGTCCATTGGGCAGGAGAAAGTATAATAAACACACTGAGGAGTGAGCCCCTTGTGGGTCTTCACCATGAGATACTTTTACCTAGAGGCTTTCTAAAAACTAGATCTCAATCTGAAATTTAATTTTTCTTTTCTTTTTTTTTTTTTTTTTTGATTTGCAAAGAGTTTGCTTGGCTTAGCAAGTAATGCAAACTTTTCATTCATCAGAGTAATTTCTTCCAGAGAAAAATGGTCTAAGCTGGACACTTTCTGGAAGTTCACACTGGGCAGGCAGGTGTGAAAGCAGTCAGTAGCCTGACCCAGGTGCACACTGCAATGAAGGCCAGGGTCCCCATTCGGGGATGTGCTTCCAACACGTGAGAGAAAAAAATCCCAGGTGAAAATAAAGCCTGTTGAAAATGTACAGTGATGAGTAAGGTAAACATCAAATGCATCATTTAAAAAACACACATGGAACAGGATGTAGTTGAATCTTTCAAAAACAAAAGACTTAAAAATTATCCCATCATTTTATGTTGTCATTCCAGATTTATTTCCCTGCTAAAAGTCTTAAAAAGGCAAGTAGTTAAACAGTATGTATACTGTCAGGTATCCCTTATCTTAGGCAAGCATGATTTTTATTTTAAAGGACTATAACCAGTGAAATGATATACACTGAATGCCATTTAATAGCTTCTTGTTTCAAATGAAATAAAGCAGCAAGGCACAGTGGCATACACCTGTAATCTCAGCTACTCTGAAGCAGGAGGGTCACAAGTTTGAGGCCAGCCTGGTCAACTCAGCAAATGAAATAAAAAGTGCCCCAGTATTCCATGTGAAGCAATATAAAATCCTATCAGCTTCTTTTTAAATTTTTTTTATTTTTAAGAGTATAAAAAACAAAGAAAACAACAACAACAACAAAACAACAAAAAAAGGAAAACATTAACAAGAAGACACAAAGTAGCACATGCTTCTTTTTTTCTATGCAACCTCTCCTTGGTTTATTTAACAGTAGAAATCTTTGTTGAGTGCCTACTATGTGCTCGGAACACAAGAGCTGGTGATACAGTGGTGCATACGTTAGACCCCGTTCCTCCAGAGTTTGTGCTTCAGTTTGGATGAGAATGTGCCTGATGCTACAAGAATCTGTCGGTCCTATAGATAAAGAAGTACATTAATTTATAGCACAGACTCTATGCCATCAGTTGAAAGCAAATGTTTCTCTTTGACATTAACATGACAATCACCTCCAGGGTGCCTGGTTTGAGTAGGCACAATGGTACACAACATGATCTTCCATAAGTCCTCTCACTTACTTAACCAAGCAACCCTAAGGAAGCTCTTCGTAGCTGCAGCTGAATGGATGTTCACCCTCAGTATGTCTGAAAGGAGGCTTTTTCCTTTCAGATGCTCAGAGGAATAATAGCTGGAGACTGTTCCTTCCAAACTCCCGCTGTACTAGCTGTGCAATATTTTATCTTCATCAACATTGTAAGTAAATGTAAACTGCCCCTGACAGCTTTTCCATCAATTTTGGAAAACCGGTCCACTCAGGAACTGTGATTGGTTTTCTTTCTGTTAATGTTAGCTACTTTTAAAAAAGTGTTCAACTAACAAACAATATGTCAGAAACTACCTGGGCTTTGATGTTTAAAAATTCCAGCCTAAGAACCCAGTAAATATAAGGTGTGATCAAATATACAGAGAATGTGTGAACAAAGAAATTATTGCTGTAAAAGACACACTGCCATTAACCCCTCAAAAGACCCCCGGCCACCCCTCACCCGTGCTTCATTCTTGCCACTTTCTGAAGTTCTGGAAGGTCTCTGTCATGTATTTATGAGATGTGATCAAAGACACAGGGGATGCTGCTGCCGAGTGCCACTCAGTGGAAAGGCAGTCCTGCCGGAACATTACAGTGTCTCCTCTACTTTATCAGGGAACTGGCACCAGGTAACTTCTGGCTCCTTCCCAAAGTCAAAATGACTGTGAAAGGCAAACATGCTGACTCAGTTTTGGACAACAGACACACCAGCACAAGGAAAGATACTCATGAAAGAAGCCTCTGGAACTACTTCAGAGCATGGCATGAACACTGTAGTAAGTGTGGTCAAAGCAATGGCGAGCAGTATTTTGAGCGGGATTAATGGAAAGCATCTTTTGCTCTAAAAATTCTTGAAAAATTTAAACTTTCACTGTATTTTGATCATATCTCATATTTTTTATGCGCTCAACACTGTTTCCTGTTTCAGCGTCCTGTTTCTAATGAAATTCTGCGGCTCAAAGCCTTTCTGTGAGAACATTACTCCTGCTCGGCCTGCTTTTTTAGGGTTTGCTCCCCCTTCCTTTCCTCCCTTACACACTTCCACTCTGAGGAGAGAGTAACACTTGGGACTTACTCATGTCAGCTTTGTTTCTGCTGGGCTTTACTGGAATTCTTTTCTACCCTATTTTCAAACTCCCCAAGGGTTATATATCACTAAAATAATGATTAAACAATATTAAAGTCAGATTATTTAGAAAACAAAAGCTCAATACCCTCCCATCCCTTGAACATAAATATTTTAATATTATGTTTTTACTACCTTTCTAAGTCTACACAGATACATTAATTTTTCACACTTGGAAGGAGAGGCCCCTTTTCTCACCATATATATCTTGTAGACTTTTCCTTACCTCGTTATAGAATCGTATGTTTAGTGGTCACCACATTGCATTGTACTTGGGCTCATGCATAGTTGATTACTATAACTAATGCTGTATGAACATCTGGATGTGCATCTTATCTTTGTGCTAACTGTTGTTCTGGTGGCTACACTGTAAGTGGCTAGGAAACTAGCTTCGAGGTAGGACAACCTAGGCTTGAAATCTACGTCAGCGACTGCACAAGCAACTCAACGTCTCTTGTTTCACAGTGGGTGAGATAGAGGGAACAGCACCCGCTTCAGAGATGGTCAAAATTAACACAGAAAGTGCTCAGAACAGTTTCATGAGTATTGGACCCACTGGTATTACCTCTGTGTACAACAGGGGGAGCTCAAAGGTTTGAGTTATTGCCCTGCCTCTCACTTTGGAATTATTAAGATAAATTCTCAGGAGACAGCCTTGTGGCTCAGAAATTGTAAATGTTTTTTGGAACTGGCTTGCAAAATTAGCGGGCTGGTTTGGGCTGGGGTTGCTGCCTTAGCCTCTTGTAGAACGAAGAAATGTTCAAGTTATAGTTAAGGATGAAATTACCGGCAAACACCTTTTACAAAAATCTTTCACACAGCAACATTCACATCTTCCACCCATGATCCTGGTGCTTTAGTAAAATTCCTTTGTTATTTATTGCTCTGTCCTGGCAGGACCTGATAAAGCTTTGATTTGTGGCTCTCACTAGGGGCTGGGTGTGGTGAGTGGTGATGGCAGACCCCCGGAGGCAGTGCCACCTCACGCCTGGCCCGGCACTCAGAGCATCTGGGGATGAAACACTGCCATGTCTCTAGTTGTGGTCCCTCGTCATGTTTTAAAATGAGACCTTCCCTCTGTGGTATAGAATCTGTTCAAGGTTTGGATCCACAGGAAAGCCTATGCCCTGCAACCTCTGGGGACTGTGCTAGCACTTCTGCTCTCATGGCAATGATTCCTCATTAGAGAAGACTTAGCAATGTACATCTCAGGATAGGAGAACTTAGGCCCTACTCTTCGGTGACAGTGTATTTGCTAGGGATTGGACATTCAAGTTCCTTAGATGAAACTGCGTATTTGTATGAAACTCTCATATAATCCGAAATCATCTCTAGATTACTTGCAACATATAAGAAAATGTAAATAGTTGTACTGTATTCTCAAGGGAATGCTGACTAAGAAAGTTTGCACATACTCAGTACAGATGCAATTTGTTTTCCTGAATAGCTTTGATCTATGGTTGGATAAATCAGTGGACATGGAACCTGGGGATATGGAAAGCCAACTATATTTTGTCTTACAGTTGCCAACAATTATTTTTCATGGAGTAACAATATTTAGGAAAAATATTTAGGGCACAAGTAGGCAGTAAAAACCTTTGAAAAATTTCAAGGCCTTTTCCTAAAACTGTAACCCTCTCATCCCCAGCATTACCTCTTCTGTCTCCTGAAATGGGACAATGCCCTAACCACATCACTATGCACAGAGAACTATGGAATGTGACTGAGAATGGTTTTCAAGTCCTGTTGGGCACAATACTACCAGTCTGAACATGAAAAGGACACCAAAGTGACACAAAGCAGGCAGCCTGCTAGCAGTCCCAGTTTACTCTATGGGAGCTGCTCCTACCTAGCCTTAAGGTCCATGGCAGAGTGATGCCAACACAACACAGAACAAGTCCCATTCCCAGGACTAGACACTTAAAAAAAAAAACCCTCTGCTCTTAGCACCCCAGGCTTACTCAAAGGCCATGAATGTCATGGAGAGGTTAAGAGAGATGGGTGGTCACACCCTGCAGTACTGAACACACTCACTGACCTTAGTCTTAGGGGAGGTAAGGGTGGTGGCATGTATCTAGATAAGCAGGTGACAGGAGCTGTTCTCAGCTCCAAGGGAGTTCCAGCTTACACGGCACATGCATCCGTCTGCAAGAGACTGTCTTCTCTTCCAGGAAGATACTGGAAGAGCATTTTCAGACACATCCCTAAATCATGATCATGACCAGTAAACGTTTCTGCCTGGGGCAAGTCTCCTAGTTTGGATATCAGTTCTACATAACTAAAACTTTCCAGCATTTTTTTCTAACAATCACTCCGTGGAAACTACCACCACATATTTCCCCATCATGGAATTTTTATCAACCAGTACCTACCTTCAGAGGACTGTCAAAATTAACATATAAAGCTAATAAAAATCTCTATGGAATTCACCTAGGTTGTCTCACCAAGAGGTTATGGGTCCTTTACACTGGTTAGGGACTTTCCAAGCGAATCTGACTGACTTTCCACCAGTCAGCACTTGAAAAAAAAGTAAATCAAGTAAGAAGCAATGCTCCAGCATTTTCAGGAAAAAATGAGAGACTAGGTGGGAAGAGGCAAGGAAACCAGCTATGACTAATTCTTTCCAACAAACTAACGTGTACATATAAAGCGTCTGCAATGAGAAAAGATAAAGTATCTTTAAAATACGGTTTTTTGTTGTTGTTGTTGCTGTTGTTGTTTTTTGGTACCAGGAATCAAACTCAGGACCTTGCACTTGCCAGGCAGACGCTTATGCCACTGAGCTATATCCCTGGCCCCTAGAATATGGTAACATCATATATGAAAGCACCATTTAAAAAAGCATTTCTGAAAATACATTGCATTAAAAATGATAATGTGGTACCTTAGATTTTTGTAGAACTTTAAACACGTTCTATATTATGCACTATGGCCTGGGCCAGGGTAGGGCACTAGGGAACCTCAGTGTTGCCAGGGACTGAAAGGTGTGTTAGCAGGAAGGTGGGTGATGTAGGAAAAGCAACCTCATAGGTGCACAGCTGATCTCTTTCATTTAGCCACCTAGAGACTTCCTGAAGTGTGCCCTGGCCGAGTTCAGGTTATTTTCAGAAAGTGTCTTTCGGGCTATAACTAAAGCGGGTTTCCTTTTTTCCTTTGAGGGGATGTTTCTGACCTGGGCGCTAGCAGGGGCACTTATTGCCTCCACCAGTGAATCAAGGCCAGCAAATTCTCTCCGAGAACTCCAGCACACCAAGACAAGGGCTGTGTCAGGATGTGATTCTGGTCTCGGCTAAAGTAGGTTTCTTTTGTGTACTTGGCTCCAGTGCTATAGGCAAACTGCCAACTGTGCAAGAATCCAAGTTTTCTGACAGGAACTATCCCAGATAATTCTGCTTATGCCAGCTAAACAACATGCATCATTAAATAAACCATCCTCTGACTATTTATGAAATGTTATGACTGCCTAGCAATGAGCCTACATTATTTAAACATTCAAGTGGAGGCTCATTGAATTTACCCTTGCCTGAAAACCTTTTTATTTTTCGTCTGGTTCTACTGATAATAATCACATGTACCCCATACAACTGATGTTATATGGTAGCCATTCAGACAATGAGAGAGAGCAGATCAGTATCTAATAAACCAACTTGTACTCAAAGATAATTCTCATGAGAACAAGGAAAGAAAAAAGCCTGAAGTTGAAAACTATTTTAAATCCTTTGTGCGTTCTGAAGTGTACTAGGCACTTGTTTTGGGGAAAGCTGAATTCATTCCAATAGCATGCTTCCACGTCCAGCACTGTACATTCAAACTCAGCTGAAAGGCAGTTCAACCTCACTTACATGTGAGAAGGCTCCAAAAAGGCTCTCCAAACAGCCTTGATTATTGGGTTGAACTCTACATGAAAAATTTCCTTAGAAAATACTTGGCAATTTTTGCTGGTACAGGGTGATGCACAAACTTCCTGTGCCCAGCAGAAATTAGAAGTAAAATGCTGCTCCTGAACCCTCAAAGAACTTGCAAGCTAATGGAAACAGATTGATACACAGGAGAAATCTTTATTCAAAATTACACAAAATTAAGTACTGATTCAGAACTTAGAGTACAGCTTGACTGTAAATTGTACCCCCTGGAGCAAGGCTCACAATGCAGATGGAACTTGTCTGTTTCTTACGCCCCATGTGTCACCTGGCATGACTTAGGAGAAGCTGTTCTCTACTCGCTCCAGCGCTGCAGATGGTGCTACCATCACTGACATGTGGTTTGGAAATCAAGGTTGCTGTCCCTGCCTTAAATGGGTGCGACCAATAGTCTATGAACCCACTTCAAAGAAAACAAAGGACACAGCCATGAAGTCCCCTGGAAACAAAGGCAACCCCAATCTGCTCTTGCACTCTGGGAACAGAGAGATCTTATCTCAGAATAACACAACTTCAAAACAAATGTGTCCTGGATGCTTTTCCTTCCCAAATTTTCCTTGCTGTTTGTAAGAATATGTCAAGAGAGTAGAGATGTTACACATAGGTGGATAAGCAGCCCTTCAAAGGAACTCATGCTGTGAGCTCCGGAGAATGCAAAGGGTAACTCAAAGGAAGCAGAGAAAACCCAGTCCCACAGTGCTGAGCTTGGAAGGCTTCCCAGGGCCAGGTTTACAGAAGGCTCCTTAGCCTTTACTTGGGTGCAGGCTAAAAACATTCCTTTCTTTTTTCTTTTCTTTCAATTCAAGTGATGCTGATAGGAAAATAAAACTAACTTAAAAAACAGAAAGGAGGCTGTCTTACTAGGTTGAGTTTTTTTTGAATATTGTCTTCCCAAGTCTTATTTTATGCTCCAAACTTGGGCTAGTAGACAGTTCATCTTCAGGTATAGCTACAAAAGCTGTGTGCAGGTTTTAGCATTACAAGATTAAATGTAGCCTGTGGTGTTGCACAGACTTACAAATTAGGCCATCTATGAAATGAAACTCAACTGGGTCCAGAAATGAAAGTGATCCCTTCGTAATCCTCAGTCATCCAGTTCAGGATGAAACCCTGGAGCTACAGGGGGATGAATACTGAACATTAGTCACGTGCACAGTCACTGAAGTGAGCAGCTCTCACTTCAGTGACTCCTGGCTGGAATGAATCTAACTTGAGAATAGCTCTGTGCTTGATCGTGGTGTCTTGTGTAAAAAACCAGGATTCACGCTCTGTACAGGACTCTGTGCTGGCTTTCAGGAGGTGGGACTTGAGCAATATTTTATGCAATTTAAGTTCAACTCACTGGATCCCTTTACTTCAGTGTCACGTATTTTTGCATATACAAATGGGGGAGACTGCTGAACACACTACCAGGGGAGGAAGTATGCATTTGTTTGATGGGTTTCTTATGCCCCACGTTCCCTCTGAGGTTGCCTGCCCACTTCAGAGGTAAGTACACATGCTGCTGCCCAACATGAATATTTAGGGTAAAACCTGTTGGTATGGCTGATATACTAAAATACTCCAGATACAGGTGACTATGGTAGCACAGTAAAAGACCTCCTCTCCAGACCTCTGTCCAACCCAGTGAGATCCCAACTTTTTAACTCTAGGATATGCACAGGTACAGATAGAAAAGTGAGGCTATTAGATGAAACACCTAAGGATTGCTGAAGACTTCCTACCTCAGACTGCGAAGCAGAACTGACATGTTCTGTATCAAGCAACATAAGACTAAAGTTATGTGGGAGAAAAGATATGAAGGAGTGGATGTGGCTTTTTCTCTTTTTCCCCATCTAACAGTATCAATATCTCTTTTTCAAAGCAAGGTGAGGTGGTTTCTAAAGTTTGAGACTCCTTTCCTGCTCGCAGGCAGCATGCCAGGGACTGGCTGTAAGTCACAAAGCATTTCCAATGTTTTCCCCATATGTGAGCTTGTGAGAAGATAGTCTCATCTTGGTATTATAATGTAGTAAAGTTTATTCAAGCCCAACAAACATTGGTTGTTGAAGTCAGTACAGTTCAAGCACTGTGCTGGACATGCGTGTAAAAGATGAGAAGCCAGTTTCTGATTTCTAGAAGCTTCCAGCTGAGAGGGATTGATGCATGTAACCATGGTAAATGCTGTGATACCAGGCAGGCACCCTCAGGGTGCTCTGCAGACATACCACAAGCAAACTGGGTCAGAGGAGGTCCCTACAAGGAAAGGGCACGCCATGGACAGAGTCCTGTATAGTGAGGCAGAGACAGCCCGGTGAAAGGGAACAAAGTGGACTCCAGCCACTAGGAAACACAGAGAGAAAGCAAAGAGAGACGATGCGCTGTGGTGCGCTGCAATGGTATCACTCATTATTCCGTACATGAAAAGGAAAAGTAAGAAGGCAGAGGGTGGAGAGAGACACAAATGAAGGAAGCGAGACTCCGGCCACTTTTGCTTTCAGTGTCATGCTATGAGTTCTAGGTCTTTTCTTTTGGAAGTGGAGAAGTGATTGTTAGCAAAAAAGTGATGCAGAGGCGTATATTTTATATAAATATTTTTTGCTACAATCAGGAACTACCTGAGGGACTTTAAGATTAGACAGAGCGGCGATCAAGAGCTGTTACCTATCACGGCCTAGGTAAGAGGTAAGAGGAAAGTGGGATGTGACAGGAAGAATGGAGGCGGAGGGGGAGAGTCTAGATGTGATCAGGAAGAAAAGTGTGAGGACTTGAATGGTTATTCGTATGTGAGAAATGAAAGAGGTGACTGGGGGAGTCCAGTCCCGGATTTCTGGTGTGGGTACTTGGTGGATACTATTCTGCTAACAAGATGAAGACGACATGATTAGATGGGAGTGGGGAACTAATTTAGTTTTGGAGAGGATGAACATAAGTTGTCTGAGGCCAGGCAGGCTGATACTCAGGGGAAAAGGTTGGGCAAGAGATGAGTGATGGCCATCTTAAGTAGTAGGGGAAGCCTTGAGAATAAATGAATTCTATCAGAATTGTGAGCCAAAAATGGAATTTAGGAAAATACCAAAAACTTAAGAGTAGGTCAAAGAAACTAGCCCACAAAAGAGAAATGGGGACAAGAGGACGCAATTCAAAGATGAGTGAAAAATATGCAGTTCTGAGTAGGACAGACAACAAAGAAAAAGACAAAACTCTGGGTTCAGTAATCAAGAGGTTAGGGTTACAGGTTGAACTGTGTGGTCCCCTCTATACCTCCCAAAGTAAAGGATACGTTAGAGCTTTAACCCTCTTGTAACTCAGGATGTGACTTTGTTTACAGACAGGATCTTTGAAGTTAAAATGAGGCCATTAGGGTAGGTCTTCATCCACTATGCCTGGTATCCTCTGAAGAAGGGGAAACCTGGACCAGAGGTGGGGGTGTGTGTACACATACACATGCGCACACACACACACACACACACACATACACACACACAGAGGAAAGCTGAGGAGAAGGCGTACAGGCAAGGATGCCAACACCAAGCCATGCAGAGAGGCCTGGAACACGCTATTCCCTCACAATCCTTGGAGGGAACCAACTTCCCCACACCCAGATCTTGGACTTACGGCCTCCAGAAACTGAGGTGCTACAGTTCTGTTGTTTAAGTCGCTCACTTTGTGCTATTCTGTTAGCATATTTGTTGCCCTAGCAAACAAATACAGTAAGTTTACAAATGACAACTGCATGGCTGAGGGCAAGTATCATATTGGAGAGTGCGAAGGTATGAGTAGGAAACCAGTGAAGACTACAATTTGCAAATGGTTACGTGAGAAGGAGCAAGAGAGGAACTGTGCTTAGTTTGAATTTTAATCATAAAACTTGAATGATGTGAAACATAAATGAGGATCTTTTTCTAAAAAATTCAGACATAATGTAACTCATACATTTACTGAATTCTGTGGTTTCAAAAATGTGTACTGTAGTTATGGTCACATTCTTTTGTTCCTGGTATTCTTTGTGTATTTTCTTTCATTTCCTCAACAGTTAGTCTTGCCAGAGATCTGTTGTTTCACTCATTGAAAAGAAGTTTTTGGTTTTGTTTGGAAAAAAAAAATGAATTTAAGTAAAAGAGAGAGACTGGAATTATACAGGAGGGAGGGTGGTGTTAGCAGGCAGAAAAAGATCCCCAGATAATGCGACCTCAGAGATGGTTTTGAATCCTTGTCCTTGAGGCTCCAAGGAAGGAGAGGAGAAAGGCTGGGTGCAGGTGTGGGGCCCCATGTCGAGGGGCTGCACAGTGACCGTGTTTCTACCTGGTGATCTCAATTCTGTTCACCACATGGGAAGTGGAGTCCCCAGCTCACAGCTGGGCTGGGGTCCACACAGGATGGTGACAAGTAGATCTTAAGTGGGAAGGGCGTAGGAAGGTCAGAGTAAGTCCCAGTGGTGCTGAGGCCCTGGAAACCTACAGACACAAAAGTGCCGTGGAGACAACCTTTAGCCACCATGTGACTCAGGTGCTGCGAAAGTGCAGTGCTGCATGATGAATCCAGGAGGAGTTACCAAGCGTTGGTGTGTGAGAAAACTGTCACTGAAGAAATGGTTTTAGCGCTCAAAAATGGGGACTGGACTTTGTAGAGATAGGAAACAGGTAAAGAACGGCCAACAGTGACAACGGAGGAACTCTTCACTTCAGGTCAGCTTTCCTCGGAGAGAGTGAGTGTGCCCTTGGCAGGGAAAAGCTACTGAGGTGTGGTATTCTTAACACCACTCTGCTCCATGGATGTGCCGGATGGGAAGCTTCCCAAGTACAGCAACGAGGTAGGTTCAAGCTGGCTGAGACCTCAAAGGGGAGCAGATACTGCTAGGCTTTACCACTGGGCCTGCTGCAGTCAATACTCACAAACCCAGGGCCCAGAAAGGGGTAAAAGTTTAGCTCACATTTGTTGATAAGAAGAAACACATTTTAAAGAGGAAAATGAGAGTTTTGTTTTTAATGTAAGAGCCATGATGTGCTACAGTTATACAAACATTACATAAAAGACTGCTGATAAAACTTTAGACAAACAACATACCAGAAACTCCTGGTGGTGTCTTAATGAATTTCCCATTAAAATGACCAATTACAGCTTCGCACTTTTCTGTTGATTCCATCCTATTTGTAAGAAAAAAATATGACTATTAGAGGTGTCTCACTTTTGGTATTATCCTGTGTATGCACAAGTGCTCTTTTAGATGTTTTGGATACCAAAGAGACTTAGTGAATATGAGAGTTTATTCCCTTATTTAACCGTTCTTTTATATTTCCTACAGCAAAATAACTAACCCCGGAGTACATTCTCAATCATAAGGGAACAAAGTATATCCAGAGTGTTTAACACTAAGCATACTAAATGTATAATTTTAGTCTGTTGAAAAATTGCAATCAGTACATAACTGCTTTATAGTCCTGATACTGGGTTAAAAACAATAGTTTAACATACAAGTGCATTTCCTATTTGCTAGAATATTAGTGATTTTACAGATGGTCTTTCTTTTTATCAATTTATAAAATAACAGACTAAAGTATTATGGCAAAAGCTAGTGTCAATCACAGGATGTGCCTTACATGGTTTTACATTCATGTCAGGTTTAAAATTAAATTTATGAAGTCCACTATGTATCTTGTCATCTTGACTTTGAAGGAGAAATTAAACACTGGAACTTAACTTTACATCTTACTTTATCTGTACAGCTGGCCCAATCCATTTTGAGAAATATCTCTGAGGATTTAGGTTATTTGGATTTAGTTTTACTTAATAGAAAAAAAAAGAACCCATGAAGAAATTACTCAAAATGTACTTTGCTGCTGGATGACCACAGTCACACCTCAATTTGAATGGACAGTGATAATTTTATAAGCAATAGAATTTAATTGGGTTCTGTCATTAGGTACAGAAATCATACATTTGATCTGCTTTCAGAGGGACACCCATAGAAGCAAAGAGATATCAGTTATTCAGTGTCTCCTGGATTCTTTTAACCAACAAAGTGCATGGTAGAGATGCTGGCCTTTGTGACTAGTACTGATAGGTTATTTTTGTTTTATTATAAAATCCCCTAGCCTATCAAAGCAGTAGACTAAAAACCAGAAGAAACAAGTAGGAGCCCTTGTTATGAGTTGGTAGCCAGGTGACATTGGGAAAGACCTGTTTGTGTCTCAATTATGATATTAATGTGTAATAATAATGCTTTGTTGATATCATAGGTCTGTGTAAGATGGAATTACCACGTACATATGGAAGTAAAATGTCATCATGCTTTCCTCCAAAAACAAAGTTAATAATTGAAAACACGCAGACAGTTACTATACAGTATTAATAAACTCCTAAAAAATGTAAAATGTAAAATCAACTTTTATAGATGGAATTTAGGTTTAGAACTGTGTCCCAAATCAAAACTTTTTTATTTAATACTTTTAATACTTTTTCTCTAGAAACCAAATTAGCTACTACATTCAAGTATCTTTTCTGGGAAAGAAAGCATTAAAAATTAATTGGAATATTTATTTCTTTAAAAAATCTGAAGCAAGAATTACAAAATGTTAATAGTTGTTAAGTTTATGTAGCGATTAGGTGTGGTATTTTTGTCTTACTTTTTAAAATGTTTGAAATATTTACCTTAAAAACCTAATTCAGTTTATTGATGATAATTTATATTTCTATCTCAAGGGGAAAAAACCATACTACTTACCTATGAAATTTAGGAGACTTATTGTCATTTTTAGAAAGTTAGAAGGATCCCAATTAATCAAATATAATGAGAAATACTTTTGGAGCTATTTCTCTATTTCTCTCACAGGTTCTTGGTATGAGCAAACCAAAACTGAATGTACTCAGGTCAGGAGTACTAATGAATAGATAAAAGATTTGGAAAATTTTACATGTAAACTTACACATGATTTAAGTTCATGGTGCATAGGGCCCCATGGCCCTAGCTAAATTTTCTCTTATTGATCAATTTTTATTTTCTAAGTTAAATCAGCAGAGTTACTGTCATTGACATAATAGAGAAGGCAGTATGCTTACCTGGCAAAGCCAACACCACGACTTGTACCACTGGAATCACGTAATATTCTTGTAGAAATAACCTGCCCATAGGGTTTGAGCATATTTTCAAGTTCCTGCTCATCCATGGATAGTGGCAAATTAGAGATATATAGGTTGGTAGGGTCTTGTTCCTGTTGCTAAAGTAGAACAGAAAATTGTCTCATCAATTTCCCAGAGAAGTGACAATATTTATATTAACACATCTATTTTTATGCAGACATGTCCTTTGCTATCTTTTCACGGTACTACCTGATGAGACCTTGGGGTCTACAGAATACCAAAGTTATGCTGGACACTCGATGACAGTGTTTGAAGCCTGGACAGTCTGGAAAGGCAGACATGATCCTCTAGAACTTTTCCCAGCACATGTGGAAGTAATACTGCTATCAGGCACCACTGAGTTGGAATGGATGCTCATGACACCACAACTCTCAGTAGCTTGCAGTGTTTCCAAAAATAAATAACCTCTCTTCTACTGCTATTTTTAGGAGCCCATTTTGGGCACACTATTGCCCAGGAGACTATTATGGCTAATAATTCAGTTTAGAGATACCCGAAGGATTCTGGATCAAGTCATGTGAAGTCCAGCACCGGTTTTGTGCAATTGCCCTACTCTGCCCTATTGGCAGAGCCCACATTACTTCTGAATACTGATCATCAAAGACAAAGGGGCACTGCTAATAACCCAAACAAGGGACTCAGAGCCATATACAATGATGAGCTCTGCACAGAGCACAATTTAGAATACTGGAAAAGCTGAACTTGGGAGTAGACTGGAAGGGCAGGTTTGCAAAATCCTTGCCACACTAACAGTGACCCAGGGACCAGTAGTACTGGAATTACCTGGCAGTTTACTACAAATGCAGCATCTCAGGCTCTACCTCAGACTTAGAGAATCAGAAACTGCATTTTAATGTCCAGGTGACACAAGGATATAAAAGTTTAAGAAACAATCCTTAGATCATTTCTCATCCAACCTTCCTCTGCTCGGGGTAGAGTCAGCCAGAACCAATGACATATGATTCAATTTTTAAAGAACTAGCAAGTGCTATATACACTTATGAAGAGAATGGTATTGAAATCTTCAGGGAAAACCTTGCCTGACTACTGAAATAATCTGAGCGAGTACAAATGCACCTCTGAAATTGTAAGATTAGCATAGAGTGAATTCAAAATTAGGCTTTCCTTTGATCTTATAAACAAACTGTATCTTTACATATTGAAGCATATGTGAGCTTAGGATTTTTCTTCAATAAGCACTATCTGTAAAGTCATTAATTGGTCATTTAGCCTTCAGCAACAGAATAGCACACTCATTATAACTTTCCAAATTTCCGAAATATATGGTGCTTTAAAAATACGTCTGAATTTGTATAAAGTTTTTCCAGTATATCCTAGCATTAACCAGAAATGAAAGTTTTCCTTTAAATAATCTGCAAATAAAAGGGAACACTGACCTTTTGTGCTATGCTAAGCTGGTAAGACAGATTTAAACAATAATCTGTGGGTGGCTGGGGGAGGCTAGCTCTGTGGCTGATCTCCTGCCGGGCATCTCTGAAGCCTTGGGTTTGACTCCCCGCACCATAATAAGTACATAAATAAATAAACAACAATCTGGAATAGGGAATGGCAAATGCCCTTCTATTTCCAAGAATTAAAGTTATCGAAGACCAAGAACTAAGAGCAACAAGTACTGTCCATACAACTTCCTGGATCTGACTGAGGAAGGATGTGTGCAACCAGATCTGTCATAAAGGTACCGAGCACAGGCTGCTCCAGACCTTCAGGGGGTCACCAGAGATCCAAGAAAAAAAATGAATTTCAAAGGCTCAACAGTAAGCTAAACACTCTCACTAACCATTCATACTCTGAAAAAAAATGGCAACTATTTTTGCTTTTGGCTGAAATTGGGTAAGTTCAGTGTGGTATCACCAATTACCTTATGCTTAGCAAAACCTTTGTCTATTATGTATGTCTTTAATGTCTAAAAATGAACAAATGATTTAATAGGCACAGAACAATAATATAGTTTTCAAAATAGAGGGAAAATCAATAATAATCATTTTAGATTTAAAAATTTTCTAATTCTTCTGAGGCAGGTTAAGAGGGAGTCTTTCAGCCCTTTATTTCCACTTTACTTGCTCTTCTGCCAACCTCACCCCCAAAGTAAGGTTCCTGATTAGCACCTCATCTGCCCTAACTTCCAAGTCTCCAAACCTTTCCTTAAAGTGCAAGAGGGTACTTTTTACTACGCAAATCTGGTCCTTCACCAGCCACTTTGAACAGGGTCCTTCCTCCCTTAAGTTGGCCCCAAGGGGAATTTGGGCTTCATGCAAGGACATTTCCAGGGCATCTTGTATATCTCAGCCTATTACTGTAAAACAACTATGACCTGAGTCCTAATTTCTTGCCACTTACAATTAAACAGCCAAGACAGAAACATATGTAGCGAAGGCTGGGTCCTGAAAGTCACCATAGAACAGAGAGAGGACGATTCTTGTAGGGAGATGAGGAATACTTTGTTCAGGGGACATGGGACTAAGGAAATAAGCAGAGTTCAAGAGGCTGAAACTGACTGTGAAAGGCTTTTTCAGAAGTTTATTTTTTTCAGGCACTGCTGCTTATTTTTCAGTGAACAAGCACTAACAGCATAGAGAACAAACGTGTCCAGAGGGGTCTGCGGGCAAAAGCCAAAGTAGCCTTGCCTGAACTGCAAAGTTTCCTGGAAGTCTTATGCTAAAAAACACAAACACAAAAGAACAACAACAAGAAAAATCCAGAAGAAAAGGAAAAAAAGAGATGGGAGGTCATGTGAACTTAGTAATCCACTAGTCAACAGTTGGAATTTTGTTTTTAATAAACAATATTTCTGACCTAACACCATCAAGCCACACTGGTACTTTAGGAAGATAAGCCACGTATGTCTCACGATCTCACATCTTCTGAGATGAGTGAGGAGGAGGAGGGATGGGCGGCGCTCTGAGAGTCACGCCTTGCAAAGTAGGAAGGCTGTGAAGGCACAGGACTGACATGATCAACTGCATTTCAGAAATACTAGCTTAGTGAGATTCAGAATAAACCTGGGAATTCCTTACTTAGAGGTTATTAAAATACTCACTGGGCACAAATATAACAAGAAAAATGTTACATAACAAACGTATTAAAATACTATGATTTTTCTTTTTAAATCATCATTATGAAGAGTTCAGTGACTAATATTTAAGAGCTCTCATAAGAAAAAAGTTGTTATATATTAATTATTTTTAAAAGGAGGTAACAATGTAGGTACTACTTCCTAGACCTGTATTTTAGCTGCTTCTGTTGTTAAAATACTAAAAAAACTACACATTCTACAAAGTTTTGATTTAATGTGAAAGCTTACCAAGAAAGACATAAATTTTAAAACTGCTAAAAATTAGAAAGAAATAAAAAAAATCTAGAAAGAAACTGAGCTCTTAAACCATTCTTGGATATAATGAGATGGAGTGGACCAATATACATAAACATTTCCTATTTTTCCCACATTTGTTTTTGATATCAACGGTTCTGTCAGGTTTCTTTATATGGGTTGATCACTGGAAGTAATGCTATTACCTTTCTTTCCAGCTGCTCAACCTGCACTGCAAGCAATGCTCACAATATTGTAACAACCTTAATGTTAAAAACAAAACACAAAGGAATGGGAAGAAATGCTAAACTGGCTGCATTTGCCACAAAAGTAGCTAATCCCCAAAGTGTCCCTGCATTCTCATTTTTATACATTGATAGCGAGTGGGACATATAATCCTTGAAGTCACTGGTAGTGTTTTTCAATAAAGATAACTTAGTTTCTTTAGAACTAGTGACAACGGTAATTCTGTCTTATTATGTCTGAATAGTAGGTTGCTATGTCTGGGAAAAAAAGTTATTCTGTCAATTATAAGTGGTCCAAACAAAAGCAGGACCATCAGGACTTTTTATGTCCCTAGGCACAGAAGGTTCAAGGGCTTCTCTAACAAGTGGAAAACTAGAGCCCACACTGGCTGGGGATAAATGGCTACTAATGTTCACTTGAGTGGAAAAGCAGGGCTCAGAGGTCCCACATGGTGTAAAGCACTCAAGTCATCATCTGAAAGAAATTAACAAAAACTTCCCCGTGCGTGTGGAATGGTTCCTAAAATGCAAGAAAGGGACTTGGCAGGAAGAACAGACATCTGTTTTCTCTTGTACTGAATAAGTTCACCAACCAGGAGATAGCTGCTCATGGGCATGTGACTGCAAACTGCCTGGAGCACGGTAGACCTTGGAGTGGAGGGCAGATTAAACTCCTGCTTGTTTGACTGCCTATTTATAGGGAAAAAGAGCGGGCTTACCGCCAGCCAAATACATCCAATGATCTGTTCATCCCTAGCAAGCCTTAGGTACCAAAGGCCTATAGAAGTCTTTTTGTTAACAGGTATCATCAGTGTTGATTCACATTTTATATTTGTTACCCTGTTATCTGAGTTTTGTGCCTTTCCTCTTTATAGAACCTGGGTCTTTTATTTCACAATCCACCCATTTGAAACATCAGCCAAATTTAACATAAACAGGTTTTCCAAAAGGCACAAGGCCATTTCTATTTGATAAATTTCTTTGTTGGGATACTCTGTGGATGTAATTTTAAAATGTCCCTTTTTAAATTTTCTGTATTTGTCTAAAAGTTTTCCTCTCTCCTAATTGATTTCTTTGATTATCAACAAACACATTACCTACATATGGCAGGTATAAACAAGGCACTGAAAACTGAAACAAGAGTGAGGAACAATTACTGGTCTCTAATGCTTTTCCCTAGCAGTTTTGAAATTCAGCTTTGAGTATCTGTGGGGTCATTTCTCAACCCAGTTAACCAACATGTCAAACAACACTACATTTCTACCTTTCCTCAACTACATGCTCTTTAATTTTTTTTTTTTCTGATTACTGAAGAAAACAGGACTTTAATATGTGGAATTTTCAGCATATTGTAAGACTAGTTCCATAGTTCAAGGTGGACAGTGATGGGTGCCAATCACAGGAGCGCCACTTAAACTTCCTTTAAAAATAATCTCTCCAAAACTTAAGGACTACGTATTCCTTTATTCAGACAGCATAAGGTTAAACAAGTCCTGACACTTAAATCCATGATTTTATGGTAGGGATGCACTAGCATTTAAAATGTATTTCATAACTTTAAAGATGTCATAAAAAGAAATCAGATTCAAGAAACAAGCCATTCTCTGGGGGCCTGAAGAGATCTGTACTTGCAGAATGTTGGCACATTGCCAGCATCTCTGAACCTGCATACTGGTCTTCCCCACAGGTGACAGAAGAAAAGATAATTTCTCCTAGCCAATTTATAACATAAAGCCTACTAAGGAAGTCTCTGAACAGTGCTTATTACCAACTCATGGGAATTCAAAGAGCACCTGTGACGTATTATGAGTGCCAAGCCATACCCACTCTCACTTTAACTAGGTAAACTGTAAAAACTTCTTCAAAAGCATATACTTACTATAGTATGCTGCTTAATAATACAGGTATTGGAAATAAGGCCTAGGTAAGTGTTCAGGGCACTACTCTAAAAGGCCTCTCTCTGTATTTTAGCAGAGGCCACAAAAAAGTGGGGGCCAAGCGCTCCCACATTTCACCGCAGGAATGCAGACCATCTAAGAGAGCCAACCAGGAGTTGGCTGAAAATGGGTTTGGGATGGTTAGCTGATCCCTCGTCTTCTCTGTCCAAAGGGGCTGGAGTGGCTGAGATTGCGCATTCATGCGGAGAGAAACACAGCACTTCTGAGTCTCAGCACGCTGGCTGCTCCTTTCTCGTTACCAGACAAGCAACAGCGGATTCAACAGCCCCGTCAGGAAGCTTGATCTACGTCCCATGTGGCTCACTGGACCCAAGGGTACATGTCTATCTCAAAGGCTGAGTGGTCTAAAAGGAGAAAGCCTAGTTGAAGGGGTCTACGAGTGTGGTAGGGAAATAACAGCTGTCCTAGAGGAGGTTGGCAAGGGTAGATCTGAAGAAGGCCACACAGGAAGTTGGCCCTAGATTATGTGTGGAGGAAAATTCCCCAGAAGAGGCAGGGAGAATGGGCTGAAGACAGGCCATTCCATTATCAGGAACTGAGGGTATGAGCCCAAAGACAAGTGTTCTCTAGCTTCAAGGAAATGATGGTGGTTGGAGAGAAAGCTCAGAAGAATGTCTGAAGCATTTAATGAGAGAAAGTATCACCTTGGTGCCTGGCCATATAAATCAACATCTCACTATATCATTCTCAGGTGAACAAACTTTCCTATTCTTCTTCACTGCTTCCATCGTGGAGATGTTAGAAATCATAGCCAGGGAGCTGATGGAAGAGTAGAAAGACTATATGCTTTGGAAATAGAAAAGGAAAAAAACACATATGCCGATTCTCCTATAAGCTTGCTGACCTTGGGGAAGGGGGAAGTTTTATTATTATGGGAATACTCACAATTTTTGTCAAATAAATAGGATTAGACATTGAAATTACAAGCACACTATACTATCAATAATCTATTCTGGAAAAGCAGATATTCAGCATCAAAGTATCAAGATATTTCATATTATTTTAAATGAGAAAAAATACAGTATTACACATGGGTCACAACCCCAACCAATCTTCCAAACTGTAACTAAATTTCTTTTCCTAAAAACCTGTAACATGTAACTAAATACATTCACAACGTATTTGTGTGTGAATATATACCTATAATAAATCGTGTTGGGAAACTTAAAAATACTGCTTCCTGTCCTGTTCACCAAACACTCAATATAGTCATCAGAAAATAACTGCTACAGTATGCACAAGTAACATCCAAGGCACACATCCTTTCTGTGGACGCTCAGCAGTTTCTAAAAACCTCTGTACATGATTGCAACATTCTATACAGTGCATTTGAATTGTACTTGTAACCCTGAAGCTTTTTCTATAAAACACCTTGCTTAAAGTATATTGAGGCTGAATAATGTAAACACAGACTTACATGGCTGAAAATATATTAAAAGACATCCACATTCCATGAAGATATGCAAACCCAATTGAACCAAAACCAAAACCAAAACCAAAATCAAACAAAACCAAACCCCAAACCCTCAAAACACCCAAAATTTGACATGAAAGAAGCAAGGAACTTTTTGAAATAGAGAGTGGCCGAAGAAGTCATAGGACCTGCCCTAGATTTTGAAAGAGAAAGCAGGGGCTTGGCAGGGTGAGGACAAAAGATTCATTTTCTTAACAAGTCCTAAGAGTCCTGCTTATAGAATGCCTGGTTTACAGAGCTAGATTAAGCATCCTGCCAACTGTTATATACAGAGATTATTAACAATATACTTAAAATCTCACTGCTTTTCAACACTACTACAAGAAATTGCTCTTTGAGGGGCAAATAACCTGAAAAGCATGATATTTACTATTTACAATTTTGGCTTAACTTGTACTCTGGAGTTTAAGAAGATCCAAAGTAAGTCCAATTCAATGTGAAGCTTCAAATATATTATAGGGCATGAATTACTTTAGAAAAGTAATCTTATTTATTAATTCTTTTTTTTCTTTTTGGTCTTTCTTGAGACAGGGTCTTGCTATGCAGTTCAGGCTGGCCTTGAGCTCGCTTTGTAGCCCACGCTGGTCTTGAACTCGCAGCAATCCTCCTGCCTAAGCCTCCCAAGTGCTGGGATTACAGGCGTGCACCACCATGCTGGCTTCATTTATTAATTCTTGAAATCTTTATGTTGACTCCTTTATTTGAAGCACATTTCTATCCTAGTAGCTTCACGTATGTTCTTCAATAGCCCTGAGCTGGTATGGCTTAAGTCTTAGCAGGTAATGTCTCTTGAGTAGAATTCTTTACCTTCCATAAACCTCCTTATGGATATGTGAATGCTCTGTAGGAAATGATCATGTAGTGCTATTTACAAGTAGCAGAGAAGAGTATAAGATTATTTTTCCCTGTATTTCATGAAGCCAAATAATATAAAATTATTGCTTGTTTGAAAATAATACTCAAATAGCCAACTGCCAAGTTTCAAGTTTGAAAATATTTCCCATAGCAATTGAAGAACCAAAGATGGGGGAAACAGCTCCATAGTTATATAAATGTTTTTATGTAAATATCTTCTAGCTGATGTATTCCTAGATGTGTTTAGTACATAATGGAATGTCTATTATAGATCGGTTCAATGGTAACTCACAACCTGCAGACCAAGTAGAACGTCTACTATAGACCACAAACACTTAGGAGATGTATGCCAATTCAAAGGTTATTCTCTTCTTTGAATCTCAGCTCTTCTTCATAAAAAGATCATTCCTATTTGAAAGTGGGTTGGAGGTACACAATCTGAGGTCCCTTAAGATTCAGAATTATGATCTCACTGGTTTTAGATCATGCAAGGCCAGCTTATCTGAGCTCATCAAATCGATTTAAAGGGTCCTGACTGTTGAAAAAGAGAATGGTCATCTTTAAGAATGCTTTCTTTTTTGAGGGGGGGTGGTACTGGGAATCAAACTTAGGACCTTGTGCTTGACAGGTAGGCGCTTGTGCCACTGAGCTATAGCCCCAGCCCAGGAATTGGCATCTTAAACTCTCTAATTTAGATAATGAACCTAATGTGAAAAAAAAGACAATGAATGGGTGGCCAACCTCACTTACATTCCTAAACTATGATATTCTGGAGTTTAGATACAAATCTTAGAGGGAAACTGTCGTAAGACAAAAATGTTTAAGGAAAATGATGTCCTAGAGTAGTTAATCTTCATATGTACTGTGCTAAAATATACATTAAGCATAACACTTATGGTATTCATTTTATAATACTTGAATAGTCTTACCTAGAGAATTTTTCAAAAATATTCCTTATCTAGAATGCCAAAAGTTCATCAGAAACAAGTCTTGTATAAAGTTCTTGTAAAACTGTAGACTAGCCCATAAATAATGTGGAAAAATGTCCATTACGTAGGAAAAAATAGAATCTATAAACTATGCATTTGTGTGTATAAATCAATATATCCTTCAAACCACACCATTCTAGCCAGGAATTGTGGTGCATACTGGCAACCCCAGCTAATTGGGATGCTGGGTCAATGGGATTGTGATTTTTGAGGTTAGCCTGAATAAGTGAATAAGACCCATTCTCGAATTAAAAATTAAAAAAAGAAGGGGGGACAGCACTGGGGATACAGTTCAGTGGTAGAGCACTTGACTAGCATGTGGGACCTTGGATTTAATTTCCACTACTAAGAAAAAGAAAAAAGAGACAGGTTCTGTGAACACTTACCTTTTACACTTTGTCTAAAATGGATTTATTCCTTGAACTTTTAAAGTTATTTTTTAGGAAACAGTAGCAATCTTAAAGACTTCTACATACCTGATTATCTGAGAAAAATTTCATGCTAATTTTCCATTTGCTTATGGGGTTACATAATTTGCTATGAAAATTGTATACGTTTTTAAATTCTTCACACATTGAGTTATGAGAAATAAGTAAGTCTTTGCCACAGTCAGCACTGCTGAGTTTTCAGAGGCATGGGATTGAGGTCCAAAAGGAACCACGACTGGCGGGGATGAGTGGCAAATGCAGACAGGGCTGTGGACAGCAATGGCACCAGGGCCCAGAAGCAAGCTCCCCACTCACCTTTGCCATCTGGGCTTGAACCCCACTTGCCTTTAGGGCTGACACAGCTTTCTGAGCTGCCGCAGGACTATCAAAGTCGACAAAACCATAACCTGAAAAGCAAAGCACATTTTGTTTCACACCATTCCTTTATGATGACATAAAGGGCATATGATGACACAGGAATGAGTTCACTTGGATTCTGATGCAGGCAACAGAAATGAAAATGTCCCCAGAGGGATCAAGCATCCAGTGCTGCCATCCAGCGGTTTTGCTGGGTCCTCTTCCTCGCCATCTGTCCCTCTCTGGACAAGCCTCCTTTCAAAGCAGGGGGTGGGCACGAACAGCTTTTTCTATTTAAAACCTCAGGTATGCTTCAGTTACTAGAGAAAAACAATATGTAAGCTTCCAACCAAGGGTTAAAATAAGGTGGTGGTGTAAACAGGTAACAATTTCAGAGAAAGTGTTTTTGATGATATGGTAACGATGATGAAGCCATCCTACTCAGCTGACAAATCCAGCAACAAAAAATGATGTTTATTTGGTAGACTAAAGCTTGCTTTTCCAAAGTAAGATAATACAATCATTAGATGTCTAAAATCTAAATCTTAGTACCTGCTCAAATGTACTTATTTGCCTAAACTACAGCTCATCACATTCCTTCTACATAAGGAGGACACGAAAGAAAATGCCTCTGAGTTATTTGGGCAGTTCATCCCTTAAAGTCTGAAAACAAAATGCAACATAACAAAATAAACAACGAACTAAGACAGGCTGTGGTTTACAGTTTATTTACCTACAGTTTCCCAAACATTTTTTAATGAGCTGGCTATCTGTTTTCTCAGCTAATAACAAAACAAGAAATTAGGACAAAGGGACGTGGGTGAGGACAGGGCTGAGAAATAAGCACATGGATGGCATCTAGCAGTGACAAGGAAGTCGTAAGAGAAAAACTGTACGAAGAACAGAACTTACACAGTTCAAGTGCAAACAGCCCTCTGCCTCTCAACAGCTCACATAGGTGTCTTTGTAATAAAGATAATCACAGATTTTTCACTATGCTAACTCTTTAACTTACTAAGAAATGGCTGTAGCATATAATACATGGTTTAAAGGAATAGGATTCTCAGATAAATTATCAAAGTTATTTTCTTTGAACTGAAATCAATTATCACAAAATTAATTTTAAATAAGTAAATGTATTTTGAAAAAGAAAAGCACCATTGGAAGAGGAGCTAGTCCTATCACTGATTTTCAGATACTCTGAAGAAATAGTAATTTAGATAATATGGAAATAGTGTCAAAATACAAAAATATATAGCACTCAAGTCAAATCCAAGGTCTCTGAGACAGCCTAGTCAGTTCTACAGCATTAATACTAGAAACGCTGCCCGGTAACAGACTAAGTTGTAATGAAATAGAGCAGATTACTGATTACAGAAATAGGTATTTTAGGAGAGATGAATGTTAAAGCAGAAACATGCAGCAGCTTCCTTACATGACTTGGAATTGAACTGAAATAAGACTTAATTTGATTTAGACAGCACAGAAACAGCCAGGCTGGGAAGAAAAAGGAGGGGAATGATCCACACCAAAGCAGAGAATGCTGCTCAGCTGCAATGTTATAAATCAGGTTAAACATGTTTGGGGTGCTACTTAGAAAGCTGCTGTTAAAGCCAATCGATGTAACACTTATGGATACACAGTCACACATACTCCATTCCACCCTCACAGTGCACACACGAACAGCTGGCTAACACTGACATGACACAGCTCTACTGATGGGTGTTTAAGATTTTCCCACCACTTTTGCTACTGTTAATAAATTACAGTAAGCAGATCTCGATTGTTATTGTACTTGATGCTGTGATCTACTCTGGGAATCTGAGCATTCTTTTATCTGTTATTTTCGTATTTAGAGAAATACATAATTGTGTTTTAGTTAACTGTCTATATCTTCTTCTGGCTGTTGCTGAAGCCTACTGTATTGTAACATTTCATAACCATTTGCTGAAAACAAACATAACAGGTAAGCATACCACCTTGAGCTCTTTCATACTGTCTGTGTAACATTAAAATAAATATGAGCACATAAAACATGAATTATGTCGGGTCTATGAATTTCATTGTGTAAGTGTGTACAAAGGTGTCTTTGAAGGTGGGGTCTGTGCTATCTCACTAAGATAGCATCCTTGCTCTAAGTTTCCCGGGAGAATTCTTGTTAGGTCCCAGGACCAGAAATAGTTACATTTAGCTTGCCCCTGCAGTGTAATCCTTGAATCATGGGAATAGTTATGTTTTCTATTTTTGCTTTGGCTATTAGGATGATAAAGTCAGGTAATATTTTACAATGGAGAAGAATGTACAATAGTGGTTTTCATTGAGGAGTTTAGAAGAGAATTCAACTGGGGGGACTCTAGACCACTTCCTCACTTAAGGAAGGTAGCTCTGCTCGTTAGCAAACTGATCTGCCATGCAGAATTTCTCTTGGGGGAGAAGGAAAGAAAGGAGAGGAAGGAGGATTAAGCTAAGGCTCAAAGCATTTATCTACTGTGACGCCTCTCTTGGTTTGAAACTGCTGTTTGAGATCGGCTTTCTGTTTTATGCCTGCAAGAATCTATTTTTCTTTATAAAACCCAAAGACTTTTTTCTGTGTCTCTGCTCCCAAATCATTTATAAATGTTAAATAAGATGAAACTTGGCAACTAAGTGTATGCATTTCAGTCTACAATGTGACTCTCTCTAGTTTAATTCATTTTAAATATTTATTGGATACCACTCTACAGAAAGGACACGCTATTCACTGTCCCAAGGCAAAAGTGCCTTAATGTGCCATGTTGATTAAACATGGGCTGAGATATTTGCCACAATAGCTCCTTTAAATCTGGGCACTTTGAAGAACAGACAGGAATACAATGAACCACTTCAAGTCTAGATTAAAGGAAATGGCTGGCTCACAAGCAGAGGCCCTACCATAGGGTTCATTTATGTTCGTTGCCTTTTTCAGATTGTGTTAAGCCACTACCCCCTCTCCACTACTTGAAAAACTGGGCTCTAATTAATGAGGAGATTTGCCTTTGCTCTCTGCCTATTCCTGTCAACCTTATTTCAATTCATGGGGTCAGTAGTTAGATTCAAAGTCAGCTGACTACATTCTTCCGTTTTCCTAGAAATCACATGCCTATTGTTAAGATGCTAGATCATTAAAAGTCAGAACTGCAGAGCATCAGTGCTGCCTACTGTAGACATCTCCTCTTCCACTTCATAGAGCCAGATGAGCTCATCCTAATTACGCGGAAAACTGAAGGTCAGTGCATCAGATTAATGCAGCTGCATATTTCAAAGGGGCACATGACCTCCCCTCCCTATTACAAATTTGGTCAGTGAAAATGGTTCTCTCCTCCCTGCTGCCAATATTGTCAACAGGCATTCAGCAGAGAACAATTGGGAGTATTGAAACATGTAATTAAGTACTGCTTAAAACTACTCTATTCTAATTAATAGAGCCAATTTGCACAATATGTAATCATTTCAGTTCTTTAGTACAGTCCAATGGTCTTCAGTAAGCAGCTCTAATCTCCTAAGGCTCAGGAAAGAAAAGCTATTTTCTAACTCTACTCCTCCTTTAAAAGCAGGGGCTAAATGCCAACTAGTGTTTTGTATGTTAACTCTACTGGTGCCAAATTTGGAATTTTGGCAAACAGCTAGTAGCTGTCGACATTCCAGCCAAAACTCAACCAGGGACAAAAACAAATGTAAGCAACATGCTGATATTGTGCAAGACAGAAACTGGGTGACATGTAAGATTTGGTTTTTAATAAAATGGAAGGAATTTTGAAACCTAAGATCAGGTTTAAAATTCCACCATTTGCACTTGTCCAAAGCTATGATTTAACAACCAATCTGCCATAAAAACATACCTTTGCATTTGTTTGTTGTCTTATCCAAAATTGCCTTTGTGGAGACTATTTTTCCATATCTAAAGAAGCAGAAGAAAAGAAAATGGAACTCTAATTAATGTCTGCATACAAAGAACACACACACTTTTCAAACACCTGCAAACTTTAAAGCACAAAATGTTCTTAACTAAGGAGCAGGCCATGGGAAGTCTAAAAGAATTAACCTAAAAAAAGGACACAGTCCAACTTCCCCTTTGGATCTTTGGGTTAGTTTGATGTTTAGCTTTGAAGAACAGACACTTACCTGATAATCTTGGGACAAAAACAAGGAAGATGCGCTTTATAAAAAAACACTTCCTTCTAGTATCACTGTATCTATGATCAAATGCAAAGCCAAATACAAGGCTGAAGAATTATTATAGTTCTATAACCAACATAGCTTTGTTTTTAAATGCTGGAAAAGCTGCTTGTATTTTTCTATTCATTTTGGAGGGGTGGAGGTGCACACTTGTATAATTTAACACAATAATATAAATTTTTTTAATAAAACGCTTTTATTATTTATAGATATACTTCTTAATGCAATTTCTAACTCAATAATAGTAACTGTACAGTGTACTAAGCTGTGTGCATGAACACATGTGTAAGAAATGGATAACTGAGAAGACAAAACAATGGATCAGGGATTAATCATTAATTTTATGAGGGTAACTATGAGAAATACGCTCAGATGCCTTAATGTGCCTCAGAAGTGGGAGGAGAGGGAAAACATGTAGAACATTAAAATCTAGTGCACTGCTACAGAAAATAAATTAATGGTATACTTAATATGACTGAACTCGGGACCTCTCCCAGGGCAGACATGGAGGAAAAGCACTGCTATCTATTCCTGTCTTCCAAAAATTACAGGAGGGACTGAGTCTTTGAAAAAAATTCAAAAACATGTTTTAAACGTCAAGGTAAAACTTTAGGAGCGATACTGAACTTACTTCATGTATATGAGACTCAAGTTGCCTCATTTATACATGGTAAACTACCTAATTCTAATTCCTTTCAAATCAACTTTAAAAATTCCACATTTGCTCCTATGTGCTTTTCTTGTGATTGATTTTGAAACTGAGTTTTAAAAGTCTTAGGAAATGTAAGTATCTATAGAACATTTCAAAGCATTTTGAATATTATAGACTTATGTTTTATGCATTGAAATCAGTTGAAATATATTTGTCTGGAGAAACCAAGTTATAGCCACCTTCCTCCTCTGGTTATTTTCCCCATTTTCACTCTGTATAATCATGTAGCCAAATGATTACTAAGTGGACATGAAAGTAAAGATAATTTAAGGTTCAAATAACCATTATATCCAAAAGGCATAGTGGTGCACAGGCACCTTCAATCCCTTGTGGAGATTCTGGGTATTTATAATAATGTTTACACAGATCACTAAGCTTACAAAATATTTTGAAAAGTTCACAAACAATTTTTAAAAACCAAGTGATTTAAAGACTACCTTTTAGCAACCACTTCTGTACCTAGCTTTTATGCTTGGTATTTACTGGCATTCTCTCACCTGCACACATTTTCGATGAAAGGTATTCTTAGATTGCATCCCAGCCAAATATCTTTCCAAAAGCAGGGGTAAATGTTAGTCTGACTCCAATTTAGAATAAGGGGACTGAAAACCATAGATATTAAGAGACTCTATCTGAAATCTCAGAGTTCAGGGCCTTTTGTTAATCAGCCAGAAGGATATTTAGGAGAAGGTACAGGGGTGGCCTTCAATGCCCTGGTTCTGCCTTCAACACTTAATGATAAGGGAGATGAAAAGACATAGATATGTTGGAACAGGGGAAGAGAAAAAGCTCTTGGCAGCACTGATGCACAATTCTTGCCACCCCTCTTCTGCTCCTGGCCCTCTCTGATCTCTGCTACAAGTGACATTAGTCCTCATTTCTGCATCTATGCCTGCTGTACCTCTCTTGGCCCGTGGAGCCTGGTGCTGTTCGGTGTGAATCTCATTCTCCCTTTCTGGACACACTTCTGAGGGCTGAGTCAGCCTCTTCTTCTTCCTCCTTAACTGAGTATTTCTGTCAGGGTTTGATCCCTAACCTCCCTTTCTGCAGGATAACTGGCAGCACAATAACTAGTAAACCTCTCATGATGCCACGCTCTTCCTCCTGGTTTTTGGTTCTCCTCCTTTGTGGGGGAGAGGGGTACTGGGATTGAACCTAGGACCTTTGCACATACCTAGTCCTTTTTATTTTTTATATTGAGACATGGTCTCAGTAAGTCACTAGGTTGCCCAGGCTGTGCCTAAACTTGCCGTCTTCTCGCTCAGGCCCCCCAGAGTGCTAGGATCACGGACATGTGGTACCACACCTGGTATAGTTACACTCACTTCCCATTCTTCCACCAAACTCAGGGTCTTTGCAACAGCATCAAATCAGCCACCCCTGAATCTTTTGTTGGTCAGTAACTCTGCTGTTTGTCTTTGATGTTTCCAAAACTCACTCCTTCCCTATATTGTGCCTAGATTTAAGCAAGAAGCACTGAAGCGTTCTCCCTGCTTTGAGTCTCTAGTCCAGGCATGTCTAAACTTTTGGCTTGCCTGGGCCACAGTGAATGAAGGGGAACTATCTTGGAGAACATTAAATATATAATACAGTTAATGTATATAAGTAACAAAACATCTTTCATTTTAAGGACTAGGGAGGCAACTGGCGGCTGGACACGCCTGCTCTAACCCTTTCAAAAAGACCTATTTGCTCTATGTAACACGCAAACGCGGCTCAAACATGTTCCTCTCATCTATTACCCATTCTACTCGGGCTTGATCTTGAAGGACCGGCTGAAACATTATTTTCTGTGAAACCATTCCTAATCTTCTCAGCCATTTAGTAGGCTATTTTATAAGAAACCAGAAAGGAGATTATGTTTATTGAGTTCCTGCTTATGTTCTTGGCACTGTGTCAGGTATTCTTCATGTTGATGTCATTTAACTTCATGATTTCATGAGATGTTGTTATTTGCATTTTTGCAAGTGGGAAAACAACTCATAGAAGTTTTGAGCCTAAGCCCCTTGTCTAAAAACCTCAAAATTCAAAAAGGGATAGTATTTAAGCTCTCATTGCAAGGCTTTTATTAAATTATTTTGAGGCATAATATTTCCTCATAGTGTCAGAGTATAAAAGGAGGACAGAATAGATCCCTTTTCTACTGTTGTCTACTGCTTACTGGAATATTCAATTTTCAAGCACAAGCACATTTTTGTTTGTTTTTATCATAAGAAACCATCAAGTGGCTCATGATTAAAGGAAGGATAAGGAAATAAGGAATTTCTGAACTTTAGCAGCTTTACTTTCCACTCAGGTTTGCATCACAATTTGTAGGTTAAAAATGAGAGACTGTGACTTCACAGAAAAGTCAGGAAACAGCTTTCATTCTGTGCATGGGGCTCTGGCATACTGGATTCGTGCAAACAACTGGGTGAAGGAAGCTGAATGGCTGGAGTTACCTGAGGGAGCTGAAGGGGTTCCCTCTTGCAAAGTGTCTTCTGTTTTGGGCTGTCCACCTAGTTAAACTATTTATAAGGCAAGAGGCTCCCATTAAATACAAGGTCCCACAATAAGTACACCAAAACTTTTAAAAATACAGGATCTGCAACTGGGAAGATGTAACACTAAATCACACATGCCCTAGTTGGCTGAGTCAGTGACTTAGCCACCTTATTGTGGGAATAGCATACAGAAGAAGTAGTTCCGATGGTGTAAGAAAAGGGCCAGGAATGAGCCCAGTCTAGAATGTAGGGAAGAGCCATGTACCAAATGGTATTGCTTAAGGCGCAGCTGGGTGGAAAAGTCACCATCTCCCTTTACTAGCTTTATCTGCAATGAGATTTCACAATGGAGGATATAATTCACATTTAATCTAATTTTACTGGCCCTTGACAATGCCTACAAGATTAATAGATATCTGGGTACAAATTCATAAAGCAACAGACTTTCCCCTTTCCATCTTCCTATTCACAGTTTAATTTGCTTTTAAAAAATCATCATTAAGAAACATGGACACACAATATATTGGGGTAGATGGAATTCTGACTGGCAGAATTCATACTCCAAGAACGCTACGAAGGTGAGTGTAATGCCAAAGAAAGCAAGTCACAGAATCTTACGGCAATAAATGTGCCTATGTGGACTCTTTAGGTTTTATTCAAAGTAACAGGCCTCAGACCAGAGCCCTAGCTACACAGATTACAATATTTTGATAAAAGTAGATAATCCACTCCAGAAGCAGCTCTGTCAGTAAAAGGATAAACGGCAATTAAGAGATGTGACTGCAGAATAATTACAATTTCACAGGGAGAGGATGACAAATCAAAACTCCCATTTAGACCAAGTGAAGATAGTTGATGACCCTTCTGCTTGGGATCTGCTATAATTTCTTTAGCGTGAACCTTAGCTTCATTTTTCTCCTGTTTCTACTTATATCTCCTCTTTCATCCGCTATACTGTAAAATCAAACATTTTAACTTTCACTTAATAAAAACGTTCTCCTCTGCTTCCATTACTGAGTCTCTCCTAAGTTCCACCTTTCTTGTTAACTTATTTCAGTCACAAAGGTAACACATGCTATCGCAATCAGAAGACACAGGAAAACAGGCTGGAAAAATTAGAATCACTTCAAATCCTGAGTAGGCAGACTGCTGCATATTCTCCTTTTTTCTTCATTTTACTATTTTATTTTATTGCATTTTATTTTAAAGAGAATGCAAAATTTTAAAACACATTTAAAATGATACAGAATTTCAAAAAAAAGGAAATCAACAATGGTTGTTATATTGTGTATAGTTATCTTCAAAATAGTTGTTCAGATTACCAGATATAGGCATGCAAAATTGGTTAAAAAATTAAGCATTAACTGTTCCTTTCAATACTCTTACAGAGTTCCTCTAGTATGCCTCACTGCACTCTCGCTCCTGTCTACAAAGGAACCTTCTGCCTTTTAAAGCTCTCCTTTAGGAGACAAGGCTCTGGAAAGTGGAGTCCACGCCAACCACCACCAACAGATGGCGACAGGCTGATGAGTTACTTTAACATTGGTCACTAGCTGTAAATTCGTATGAGGCATCAAGGGGCCATTTGCAGGGTTTGTATTAGTTTTGGAATATTATTTCTAAAGCAGTGAGTGTGTTAAAAACAACAGCAAGAAAAGGTGTATACTTATAATGTAAATGAAAAGGATACTTGAAGTTTGAGAAAGGGCCAGTTACTGCTCATACATACATGAGGATGGTTTTTGTGTTTTAATAGCGGAAGCACTTCCGAAGAACAAAGAAAGACTTATGTACCCCATGAGAGATGCTATGCCTGTGAAAAGGTCAATAACCAGCAAGAAGAAGGGATGGAGGATAAAATAAAAAAAAAGTCCAAGTATTGGATAGCTCAATGACGCAAGGAGTTAGTTCTGGGGAATACTCAAAGTAATAACTTACATTTATACCGCTCTTATTCTATGCCAGGGACTGTTCTAGAGATGTGGGTCAATACTTCAATGTTTACAACTTTTTTTGAGTATGAGTACTACTCCACAGATGTGACGCTCAGGAGCACAGAGAATCTACTCAAGGTTATACAGCTAATAAGTAGCAAAGGCATGAAGAAGGAAGTTTGCTTTGGAGTTTAAAGGCCATGCATGTTGACCGTTACAGAAACTTTGGTCACCAGCCACAGATTGTTCTACAGATTCAAAGCAATTCCAGCTGAACAGGTGTAGCTCCAGAGGAGAAAAGTGCTGTCAGTCACTGCTAATGTCTCTATAGTGGATGCTGAGGACACTCAGGAAGGCATATACAGCCTCTAGACTTGCTGGACACATGACAGCAGCCTATCTTGCAATAACTCACCCGATACAACACTAGCGTTGGCGGGGAGCAGGGAGCTGAGGAGCATCTTGTCCTGCAAATGGTATGAGTGTAACCTTTAGAGCTGGGAAGGAGTAACTCATTAATCTATGTTGTGCGAGTAAATTTTTGGACTTCATTCCAAAACATCTCTTATTATTTGTTAGGGAAAAAAAGGAAAAAAAAAAAATCCCTCCTCTGCCATAGCCATATCCTCACCCCTGCTGTACACAAATCCAACTATGTGTGCAGTTCTCTAGCTTGCCTTTGTTGCTGGTTTACTTTTTCAATGGATGCTTAGGAAAAGGAAATGTCCTAAAAGTTGCTTTACCTCTTCTACCCATCACTGGACAGAGAAAAGAAAACAAAATATGAATTACATCTATTTAGCTAACAGAAAATTTTGTTGGTGAACACAGTCCAAAGTAAGAGCGGAAGGAGTGATTTGCCCATGTTACTTTCAATCCTCACTACCTGGAAAAATCCATCTGGTTACATTTTCTTTATTTGCTTGGTATAGGAAGTGGTAAGCATGTGATGATAAGATACAAGATATGAAAATTTTAAATTAGGCCATGAATTTCAAACAGATTTTGTAAGACTTAGTTAACTTTTCGGCCCCAATAAGTTTCACAGCTTTTTGTAAAATTTCAAAGACATAAAAATATTAAAGGTACAGAAATATGTTCCATTGTTCATTTCTATTTTTTGGCTAAACTCTCAGATAACCACCCTATACCCGTACTGTCTGGCTGGGTGCTTCTTCGTGAATGGACGACTCCTGGTACAGACACAGTAGGAAGCTACAGCATATGCAGCTGGAATCGAAGCTGCAGTGTCAAGGGAATGCTTGGCAAGAAAAGTTACTGTGGGCCTTAAGTCAGAAACAACTGACGACCCCATGTTGAGGGTGAGTGGATCACAGGAAAGATAAGAACAGCAAGAAAGGAGAGAGCAAATCAGGAAATCAACTCACAATGTCTATACGCACTATGACCTTCACCATGCCAGGAATAGAAAATGTACAATATGTCATACCTGTCATCAACGGGGACAATCTTACGGGGAATATAAAGAGTTTTTAGTTTTAAAGACCATCTTAGCACTAAAAAAAAATGAGACCTTGCATGGTGAATGCTAAACAAAGGGGACATATACATAAAAGCAAGATCAAGCTGGACGAGAGAGACTTTAAGGAAATCAAAAATCTGGAGTGCTATGGTAAACAATGAAAAGAAAAATGTGTTTACTGCAAACCTACGTGGGAGTACCAGGAACAATGTGTGTGAAGGGCCTGGAGGGCTCCAAGTTCCAGGAAAAGAGAGGGAATAGGAATGTGGCTAGAGGTTTTGCCCCACAGAATGAAATGATGACAGCAAGATTTTAGTAAGACTAATGAAAATCTTATGCCTGGGATTACCAAAGAGAAGTACCACATCTTTCAGTTTTGGTTTTTTGTACCCAAGCAGTGACACTCATGTTCATGCAATTAAAAGAGAGAGATAAGGAGAGCTCGGGGAGGAGGCAAGATGGATAGAAAGGTTCTAAAGGGTGCACGAGATTTAAGACAAGGAATTTCTCTGAGGGAGTCATATTTTCAACTTGAGAGCTGAGAAAAACGAATCCCCGGTGACAGTGCTACGGTGCGCCAGGGGCTTGCTCAGTGCATTCAGAAGACGGGGAAAGGCAAACACCAAGAACACTTTTCCGAACTGTCCTAGAAAGGGCAGTGATTTCTGCCGCTGACAGATCCCACAGACGGGAGATGACTTAGCAGAGCGGCACACTACCCTCCTGTGCTCCCCCTCTGGCCAGCCTGGCTCTTCAGACCGTGTGAGCTGACGGACAACGAGCTGCAGAGCTTTGGGGTAGAGCACTAACTCACACCGCTTTGTCAGGAGAGGAAAAAGCTATACACAGCTACATACAGGCAAGTTTTTTTATAACATTGGAATTTTAAGATAAATACATCATTTCAGTTCAAATCTGGTCACTTGCACCACATTTGTGGAACTTATAAATCTTTTCTCACTAAATTTAGATACTTTCCTGCTAATTTGCCTTCTGAGCCTTCCTGGATAAAGCTACCAAATCCACTGTATAAGCTAAAAAAAAAAAAAAAGGTAACAAGTGATGCTATTTATTTCACATACAGTTTGAAATTTCACACAGAATGAACATTAAAACATCCCATTAAAAATGGCTAAGCTGCACTTTTTGCCATACTCTATGAGAAATGTATTGCCTCTTTTCTAAATAAAAAGAATGCTAGACAGCATTTAATTGATTACACAGATTTGCTATTATAGCTTAGTATCAATGCTATTATGATCTACGATCAAAGCAAAGTAGCTTTACGCTATTTTATGTTTTTTTAAGAGCACACAACACACCACTGGTCATTTACATTATCTTATGACAATATTTTTACAAGTCACTGTACTGCAGCACTTAAGGATGCAGTTACAGATGGCCAGACCCAAATTAATCCTCTCAGGCACTAATATGTCAGAGGAAAATAATATATGCTGAAAACAGAACCCAGCATTTTGGAAATAAAATGTGTATTATATATCATAAAAATGAATCCCAGAAGTGTCAAACACTGATTAACGTCCAACATCTAAAGCAAATATAATTTGATTATAGAAAGTGGTCTTTTATTTCTTAGTTGAATTTATGAATGAACACTGATTATTTCTTAATTCTCCTCCCCTACCCAAGTCTGTAACAATTTCCTACACACACACACACACACACACACACACACACACACAGAGTTGCCAGGGGCCAGCACAGTGCTTCATACATAATGGATATTTGGTCACCTCTAAATGTTACCTTTTTTCTCTCACTATCTCCCAGTAACGATATCACTTGAGAGCACTAACCCACTATCTTCTTCCTTCGTATCAAAATGGTTCAATGGTGCACAATGTTGAGAAAAAGTAGACTTTTCCACATGGTGGGTTGAAATACATTGGTGGAATGCATAACAAGATACAAACAGGTAATACAATTTTCCTCCACTAAAAGTGTTTGGTGTGGGGAGTTAAGGGACATTGGCAATGGTACGGAGAAGGGAAAAAGGGCATTTTGCCTTGGAAAATAGATACGGCCTTGAATTTTATCTTAATTTAGCTTATAAAAGCATTAGCAGGATGAGTAAGTTTAAAGTGGAATTAAAAATAGCACCAAAAAGAAAACTGTAAAAGATTGGGGGTAAAAACCCAATTTTTTTGTTCTTAGATTACTTTTCATGTATCACCACATTTTTGTTGCATTTTGTGAAATCCATCAGAACTGGCAATCTCACACATACAGACATAACCGAAGCACTGAGTCAGAGTCTGCAGAATGGAATGCATTGAAGTCCCAATGCTGAAAGCCATAAACGACTGCTTCATTCCAAACAAGAGCAGCGTGACAGAGAGGAAGAGTAAACATGCTCTCCACAGCACAACAGAGTTACCCGAAACTATTAAAACACAGTGTGCAAAATTACCCACAATTTTCTTTTGATTCTGATACAAATTAAAAAGGCAGGAGTCAAATTGGCTATTTCTTGGACTGAACTCTAACGTCAGCTTTGATCTGAAACACGGCACCAGTGTACTGATTTCCAAATGTCATCCCTCCCTTTCTAAAGTGATAAATCCCAACCACCTGGCACCCCTGAAAAGCCAGGCTGAGGACAGACAGCCAAGGAAAAGCATGTCTATTTTACTCACTTTAAGAAACCTGGGGATATGATACAAATGTGTTCCTAGGGAAAGATACAGTGGGTCTGTATAAGCAAGGGAATGGGCATCTAGCTGGCCAGCATCGCTGATATCTCTAAACTTAAGACATTTAGCTCAAGGGTCACACGTGAGTGACCCTTACAGCCTTCAAAGCAGGCCTGCTGGGGGATAAATAAGGCTCCTGTACTGATTTCATACTGGCTCCCCTCAATCTGAAACTCTCCTTAGATAGTGCAGATTAACATAAACAGTCACTCCAAAGGTATGGCAGTTTACATTAAAAAATTTAGAATCTTAAAATTTAAGAAAATCATGGAGGAATTGTCATTGTGTGAAAGAATGTCACTAAAGAGAACCAAAGGCTTTAAAATTACTTTAGTAACAGTTTTACACAACTACCATTTCCCACCCACATAAAGGGACTATGTCTCGCTTCCACTGCAGCTCAATTCATTCAGTTTTCCAAAAGGTATTCTTGATTGCGCTTGGCAAATGAATGGGCTGTGGACAGAGATGGGGCTAGAAGTACTTCTTATCTATATGACCCAGTCAGTAAGTGTCTTGGTTACTTTTCTCTAGTCGCTGAGACAAAATACCCAACACCCAAAATGAAGGAAGGAAAGGTTTATTTAGCTTACAGTTTGTGGAGGTTTTAGTCCATATTTGGCTGGTTTTGAGGCAGAGTGGCACATGGCAGAGGGCAAACTGTTCAGGGCAGCAGAGCACAGCAAAAGCAACCAGCCAAAGGGAGGAATGGCTGCAAGCAGCCTCTTCTCTTCCCTTACATTGTAAACGGCCTACCCCCACCCAGGGGGCGGATAGCTCTCACACAGTCTCCATGCCCTCCTCTTCCACAGGTGCAGGATGTTTACAAAGGAAGCACCCCGGCTTCCTCCTGAGTCACTCAGCTACACCTCTAGATTCCCCAAGTTGACACAATGTATCAACCATAACAGTGAGTCTTTCAAATCTTGGCCATTTTGAGAAATCTTGTAATAAAAGAAGTGCTGGTGGACCAAAAAATGCCATTCTGATTCTTTGAAAAAACAAAAACACTAGATTTTAAAAACTAAAGGCAGGTAAGGCTAATGTTAATTGGCAGCAAAATTCTGGAGTGGGTTAGTAAATAGGTTAGAGAGACTTGGAAAAGGACCGAATACCAGTCAAGTCCTGAAGAGCAAGTCATGCACATTAAACTTGAGTTCTATTTTGCGGGATGGTGAGGAAGGCAGGGTTGTTTAGGAATGTTATGCCTTCTTTTTAAGTTTGTGCTAAACAAAACATAATTATTTTTTTATGAATGAGCCACACGGCTATGCTCTTGGCCAGCACTTTTAAAAAACACTTCTCAAATAACTGGTGACACACTTGCTGTACACATAAACTAGAGGGGAATGGTGAAGGTAAGATGTTAGAATTAACACTTTGAAATTATTCTGACAGGCCAGAAAGAATACTTGGCCCCACGGTGATACAGTAATATTTACCAGGGAAAAATCCCTTAGGAAAAAAAAAAACTTTAGAAAAAGCCTTGGCTTATTCATACAAAAATACCTGTATTTATGTTGTTTGTTTGTATTAGGAACAAGCTCACATTCTCCAATAACTAAAACTTGGGTTGCACTGAAAAACAAAACAATACGAAGTAACCCAATGGTAGAAAAAAATAACCTTGGTCTTTTTGGCTCACTATTTCCCAACATGTACTGTTATGGTTTGACTTATGCCCTGCTCTCCTACACAAAAGATTCATCAAAATCTTAAGACCAAGGTCCTCTGATCTTATTTACAAATAGGGTCTTTGCAAGTATAATCAAGTTAAGATGAAGTCCTCCTGGCAAACCTAATCCAGTGGTGGTGAACCTATGGCACACGTGCCACAGTCAGCTGCTTGTTATCACTGAAAGCTCTAAAAGGTTCGCCAGCAGTGCCCTAATCCAGAGTGATTGGCGGAATCCTTGTAGAGGGGAAACCTGAACACAGAGACAGAGAGAAGAGACAGAGACAGGGAAAGATGACAGAAGCAGGGACTAGGGAGATGCAGCTATAAGTCTAGAACACTAATGCTGCCAAACTGCCAAAACTAGGAAGCTGGATGAAGGACCCTTCCCTAGAGGTTTTGGAGAGCATGGCTTTCCATGACACCTGAAGTTTGGACTCCAGCCTCTGGAACTGTGAGACAGTATGTATTTGTTGGTTCAAGCTACCTTTTGTGGTACTTTGTTATATCAGCCCTAACAAATGAATACAGTTGTAGCTTCATCCACATTTCCTATTCTGTAAGATGTTACTTCACCTGGGAAACTTACTGTCACTCTGCAAGACTCAGTTTATGGTACTTCCCAGCAGCAAGCCTTTCCTGACCGCCCTGGCCCAGCACTGTGGCCCAGTGGTCTGTCCACAGGTAGCCTGTCCACACAGCACTGTGGGGCAGCACGCAGCATGTCCCACCTTCTGCATGGTTGTCATCCCCGCTAGCTTTGCACTCTTGGACTGTCTGTTCTCCCCTTTGGATATTCAAAATTCAGAACAGTGGAGAAATAATTAAATATCCATAGCCCGTTTCCATCAAATTCTTTATGCCCTGACTCCAGTTACTCCACATGTCCTCTAATCTAGTTTTCTGAGCTTTTTCAAAAAAGACAGGGGACCACAACCAAAGGTCTAGAAATCACATGTTAGAGAAAAGAACGGCTAAAGGTCCTTCAGATGCTTCCTGGGAAAGGAGACCAGCAGGACCTTTCCTGGTGGGGAGAAGAGATGGGAATTTGTGCCAAGAAGTTTTCAGTAGAGCCAGGTGACTATCTGGTGAGAGATGTTACTTCAGGACAGTGCTTCCCAAAAGTGACCTGGGAAGAGATGAGCACTCAGTGGTGATCAGTGAGTAAAGTCAGTTTGCCAAAAAAGTAAACATATTCTGTGATTAAGTGCTACTGACATTTTTCCTATCAACTAGCCTTTTTTGCATGAAAGATGGGAATTCTATCAGTTTATGTTCTTTGTATCAAAATAAAAATTTGACTATATACTGGATCCCTAAAGCTATTTTTGTTTACTAGTCCTAAAAATTCCAAAATTTAGGGAAGCATTAAAATATAGCAAGTTGGTCACTGGGGGATCGGCATCTCAGCTTTGAGAAGAGGCCTAGACTGCGTGATTAAAAAGATTAATGTCAATAAAAATAAGGATTACATGTACAGAATTATTCAATAAAAGAATAATGGCAAAAATATCTTTAAAAAATGGTACCTTAACATTCAAATTTATTTTGATTTCAAGTTATAAACTGAAACAGAAATACCTCAATAAACCCTATGACATATGAATTGACCACGCCACAAACAAAACTCACAGGAAAAAAAAGCAGACACGGTGAGAAGACTTTGGGTTGCTTCTTTCTAGGATCTGGCTGAAGTGGGCTTGTTATCAGCAATGGCCTCTCCTACTTCCTGTAACCTTTCTGCTGAAGCCGGAACACAATCCAACTCCCAGCTTCCTGCTTCCTGCTGCCTTTGCTGCTTTGTTCAGAGTTTATTTAATATTAAGTGCTAAAAACAAAAAAATCAAGGCAAGATGTGTTCTAAACATAAGTGTAGTGTTCTATATACAGATTTCTTAGAAAGGCCCCGTAGACCCAGAGAGAAGTCAATCCTTAAAAAGGACTGGAGATTGGTTTCTAGTGATGCCAGAAAATCTCTGAGGACAGGCAGAAAGCGTCGTTACTTAATACAGTTTTACACACACACACACAGTTCTTTCAAGGAAGTATAAAGTACCTTATACTTTCAGGAGTAAGTATACCTTGGTGGCATTAGCATGAGATAATATATGGTAAAGAACATGTATCTGTTTTAGAACAGAGGTAAAACAAAGGATATAATCTTAAATACAAATTAAGTGCATTTCCCCCACTACTTAACTGTTCAGAACTGAGTTATCAAAATATTTGTTTTCTTTTACTTAGGTCAGTCCCCGCAAAGCCAGCCTGGGGCTTTCCACAGGCCAGTGCCTGTTCCAAACCACATCCAGAGGAAGGTGTTAATTGCCCCCTTAACACCCAGCCCTATGCTGGGCTCAGTAACTGCTTGAAGCCCTGCTAGTTTCCTCTCAAAAACATCTTAACTCAGAAAAAAGGCAGAGAAGGGCTTTAAAGCTGCAGCTCAATTCCTAGACCGGACTCTTAGCTTTTCCCAAATTATGAATTTTAAACACGGGCAGGGGACTGGCTTAAGCACTTTTAGGTTCATAATATGAAAGATAAAATTTCCTTCTAGTTGCTTTGATCTAAAACACAAGAGATAACCACAGAGAAATTGGAGACGAGTCGTGAAGAAAATTGAGAAGATTACAACAAACTCATTTCTCCAAAGCCAACAGAGTGATAAGCCATATGACTCTTCAGCATAAACTTTGAATAGTTAACCTTAAATAACATCTTAAATATACAATGCATTCATTCAAAGACACGCAACCCAAATGGTATACGCCTTTTCTAGTATAATGTGTAACGAGATGCCCACACTTATAAATCCACTTTGACAATGATTATTTTGAGAACTCACTTCTGTGTTTTCCTGCTTTTCAATAAAATCCTTTGTTACTATTTATAAAGCATTCCTCTACAGTACCTAGTACTAGGTATTTTCACTTTCCTGACATGACATCATGCAAACAGTATCTCCAGAAAGGAAAATAATATCTGGTGACATACTTTAGGTTTTCAACCAAATATATCTGAGTAAACAAGATGAGCTAATGAATGAGGAATGTGTGTTTCTAATGAGCATTCAACGACCACATGGAAGACAGGCTAAATACACCGAGAGAAATTATGCAAATACTAGGCTTCTATGCTAAACTCTCCAAGCACTTTCACACATGTACCTTGTCCAAGCCTGCAGTGACACAGCAAAGGCGGCACCACCGGTCCTGTTCTATACAGGAACAAAATCAGGCTGAGAGGTGCATAACTTGTACTTCTACTGCACCACAGAAGAACAAAACCAGGTTATTTGTAAGTCCTTGGTAAAAGCAGTGAGTCTGCAGCAGGGCCCTCCCGGAGCCTGTGGAGTGGCCACTTCAGTAACAATGTGTGTTAAGGAAACTGTTGGCTGAAAAGAGAAGAGACCATCACTAGAGCCAAGATAAGATGGGCTCTGTGCCATGAAGAGGGCGGAGCCACAGAAATAATGCAACACAACCCTTTTGAGGAGATGTGAATAAAATGTTTCAGCCCAAAATTCAACTCTTCAGTTACACCATCCCAGACTATTTAAGTTATAAGTTTTAAATTTCTACTTATACAAGTAGAGACTTGGGGGTCATGTCAGGCTAAGAGCAACATAAAGTAACAGTATTTGAGCCAACATAAAGAGCTATAATATATACCCGATTTACGTTTAAGTGGAGAAAGATAAGATTTTTATTCCAGATAAAGGGGTGATAACCCTCCAGCTGATTACATAAAAATGTAAAGTAATGAATATTAAGATCAATTCCAGTCAAGTCTGCAGAAGACAGTAAGAGAAAGACAGGTTTACAGTGTAAAGAACAGAGTTTGTGCACATAATGTTAGCAAAAAGAAATAAATAGCTTCAGGAGAAAGGGATGTGACTAATCTGTCCATTCCTGAAAAGGGGAAGTAAGAATGTGTAAGATATCATTTTCGGGAATAACTTTTTTTGAGGGGATACTAGGAGTTGAACCCAAGGCTCTTTACCATGGAGCTATATTCCCAGCCCTTTTGATTTTATCTTGAGACAGGGTCTCATTAAGTTGCCTAGGCTCGTCTTGAACTTGTGATTCTCCTGTCTGAGCCTCTCACAGTGCTAGAGTCACAATGATGTGTTATCACAAAACACGTTTTATATGTATTTATTATCAAACTAATGAACCATGTAACAAAACTGAAAAGGTGTAACAATGTACAGAACCATCAAACTCTACTCAGAATATGAGTGTCCAGGAGAAGGAAGGTGGTGAAATAACGCATGAGAGCATCCAGTTCATCAGTTGGGTGAGCCGTCTTTGCTGTTATACCAGGAAGCAAACCCACACATGACAAGTACAGGACAGCAAGCTTCGAGAGTTTGTGTGAGAAACACTAATGTCTGGCGACAACAGTGATGATTAATTTCTTGACATAAACTTAGTTCCTATTCTTGCTAAACAGAAAGAGTGAAAGCTAAAGTGTGTTCAGGATTTCTTTTCATTCGATCTGAAGTTGAGAAAGCATAGAACAGATTTTCATAAACTTTGGGCTAATTGGACTTGCAATCCTGATGTAACTATATCCCATGTAGCTGTGCCAATTAAAAACTTCCCAGTTGAGAAGGTCTCTTTTCCCCAGGATCTTCATTATGTACTTCGAAAACTGCAGATAATGCTAACTTCGTTTCTAGGACACATCTATGAATTGGTTCCCTCAAGATTCACCCTGCCAGGTATTCCATGCATTTTCAATTATTTATTTCTTACGCTCTTCATGGCTGACAGAGAGGATCATTCATTTAAAATGTCATTAAGTATAGTCACTGAGTCTCATAAACTTCTGTATGGATTGCAAATGAACTCAAATTTCTATCCAACGTGAAATATAAAGCTGCCCGTCATCTCCTACTATTTTACAGAGTAGCTCACGTCAGAGGATCAAAGTGTTTTGTTTTCCCTTTTATAACAGAGGTAACACACATGGTCTATTAAACTGGCTTAGATGACAACAATTACAAACAAATGAAATCCTCAGGTTGGAGAAAAAAATGGTAAAACAGGTCTACATCTCTGGAAAAAGAAAATGAGTCCCATCCAGAGGGCAATCTGGCCATTTATAGCAGTCTTTAAATAATTTCTCTTAAGAAACTTGTGAAGAATGTATACAGACTCTGCTAGAAAGAGTACACAGAAAGTTAGAAACAATCTAGGCAATACTAGGCAAACAATACTAGGCAAACTGTAGATTAGTTGTAGAATAGAAAAAGCATGTAATCAATGACTGATACTATATATCCTTGTCCCCAAAACCAACCAACCAACCAATCAACCAAACAAACAAGAAAGGGTAGATACAGGCTGTAAAGAAACCATACACATATTCCCCCTCATTTCTCTTAAAAATGTAGATCAGTGCTGTCCAACAGAAACAGAATGCAAACCACAAATGCAATCCACATATGTAATTTAAAAATTTCTAGCAACCACATTAAAAAATTGAGATGAAATTAATTTTAATAGTATTTTCTTCAACCTAATCTATTCAAAATGTTATCATTTTAACATGCCATGAATATACAACATCAGTGAGTGGTTTAACATTTTTCCTGCTAAATATATGGAATCTGGCACTACATACATTACACTTCTAGCATGTCTCTATTTGGATGAGCCACATTTGAAGCATTCAATAGCCATGTGCAGCTCATGGCTGTCATGTTGCCTGAGTGGATCTAGATGTTTATGGGATGTTGCTTCTTTCACAGTTGAACCTTTCCTTTACAGGGGCAATAGTAACAAGGCACCCTTGATATCCCAGGAAAAGTAATTCTTGAATACTGTTAGGTAGTTTTGGAAGATGCATTAAAGTATGTACAAATTAGGGCAATTATCCAACTTTTGTACTTCTGAAGTTACTCTTTTTTGTTTTCAGTCTTGGGGTTAGGGGAGATAAGCATTCACTTTCTGGTGCCACTTCTGAGAATAAATATCTGAACAGGGTCTACAAGAAAGATCCCAGCAGCATTTTCCTTTTAACTGACTTGGTAAGGGTTCTGTGGTTATTCTCAGTGTAATCCAGTGCAGACAGTGTAAATTGAGTCCTGATGTAGCAGAATGTTCCACAATTCTTCCCTCTACATCCCCAACTCTTGGGGCTTTGAATGAGCTTTAATCATATATACTCTGAGTAGAATTAATAGCATATAGTATCTGTGATCTCATGCTGCAATGGTACTTTTCTGTTAGACTCATTTTAAGGGGAAAACAGGGAAAATACCTATTTGCCATCTAAAAACCAGAAGAGGAAATCTGAAGCAAATCAACCTGGCCAGGCTGAGCTCTCTTTTTGTCTCCGAGGTCACACTTCAGGACAGTGCTGAAACGATGCCAGGGGTGCAACCAGGGCACCACAGCCCTGAAAGAGCCTTTCCTTCAAATTAGAAGAAGGCACCCTTTAAAGAAGGAGGTAACTGCTGAAGTACAGGACTTTGTGACTGACGGTAAGATGGATTTCAGCTTTCTGTGCCTAGACAGGTACTCCTGTACAGGTGACAATGTCCTAAATTGTGGAAGGGGTCTTAGGAACATTATCTCAGCTGGCCCACAATAGCCGACATGGGTAGAAAGCTTTGGAGATTGAAGTGGGTTCAATCTGTAGCTTACAGATTCCTTTCTGGCACCTCAGTCCCAAGGACGGTATCCTTATTAAGGTGCCAAAGGGACGAAGGAAAGGAGAAAAGAAAAAGACAAAAATGTATGTATGTATGTATAGAGGAATATATATGAATATACATATGTGCAGGAGGGCTAACATGGTTCTACTATTGTATTATATCACTTAATGCTAAGCAATAATCGAAGACAGGATATTAGATTAATAGTGTATATCTGTATGTGTTAGCCTGAACACACACT
>PVLD010001692.1:98375-191096 GCA_004027595.1 Dinomys branickii | reverse complement strand
GAGGAGAAAAAACGAACTGATCAAAAGGGCCATCATCTGTGTAACCTGAGTAACAAAGATGAAGGTAACATTATGTAGGACAGCGTCCAGAGCTAATTCCCTTCTATGTTCTCTATAATTCTGTATTTCCTCAGTCGTTTTTGTATTAGCAGAAATGAAGATAACTTTATATTATACAGCATCCAGTGCAAATTCCCTATCTTATCTATAATTTGGTAAATGTTTTTGTGTTAACTAATGTGAAGATAACTATGTAATACAACATCCAGTTCTAATTCCCTACTATATTCTGTATAACTTTGTATTTTCTGTGTTGTTTATGGCTTTTCTGGTTCATATGTCTCCATTCTTTTGTCTTTAAAATAAAATTAAAAAAAAAAAAAAAGACAAAAAAAAACACCTAACTATACCAGGGTGTGATGTAAGGGGCTCTCATATAACACTAGTAGGAAAACAAACATATACAACCACTTGCAAGCAACCAATAATTCCACCTCTAGATTTACACCCAATAAAACACAGCCCAAAATACGTGCTCAAGAACATTTCTAAAAGCACTCTTCAGAAGAGCCCACCATAGAATCTATAGTAAAATAGTAAATTTAAGTAACTACATCCAAAATAGAAAGTCATACGTTGACCAAAGGACTACTACTGAATGACTCTATACAAAATTCAAAAACTGGCAAAATTAATCTAACAATTTAAAAAGCAGGATGAAAAATCAGGCTAGAGAGGCCGGTGCAGGCGCACGCCTGTAATCCCAGCCACTAGAGAGCTGAGGCAGGAGGATCAAAAGTTTGAAGTCGCCCTGGGCCACTCAGTGAGACATTATCTCAAGTCAAAAAAATAAAAAAGAGGGCTGAGGAGGTAGCTCCAAGTCCCTAAGCTCAATCCTCAGACAGCGGGATAGAGGTCACCTTGGGGAGACTTCCACAGGCAGCACGTATTTACTAGTCCGCCAGCATTTGCCTCGCTCGTGTTCTTGGTGCTGAGCATCTCATTTCTACACGTTTGTGAGTGTTTGATATACTTCGATTTTTTTTAAGAAAAAAATCTTTCTTTCTTTTTTTTTAACTGCACTATCTTGCAAGCCAGCCTGCCTGGGCTGGATTTCTGCTAATAGACTCCAGATGTTAGCCTTGCCTCGGAGACTCCTCTTTCACATACGTGAATACCCTGTAGAGTGGCAGGAACTGAACGAGTGAATCTCTGTAAAACGCTGCAAAGGAAGCCTGCCGCCTGGTAAGTGCCCGGAAGCAGACGTTATTAGCTACGGGCAGCCAGGGATGAGAAGCCAGGGGCCAAAACGCTTGTGCCTCCACCTGGATTTGCAATGAAAAAACTCTGCGGCTCTGCCAAGGTGCCATCCTCCCTCTTATCTGCAGATGCCCTCTGCTGTAACCAAGGGACAAGGCACACGTATAAGGCTTCGAACGCCAAGGTGACCTGGGAAAGCCCCAGTGCACGTCAGCCACTAGGGTCATGGGTCACCGTGATATCTTTATATGTGGGGCTCCAGGCAGCAAAAGACTGGCCTAGGTCCACAGGCAAATGTCACTTGGATCCATTTGGAAGACAACGGAGCATGTGCTTCACTCATACCAGCGTTCAGCGTCCCAGAGACACCTGCACACACCTCAGGGCACAGGCCTTGGGGAGAGCACAGAGCCACGCCAGCCGCGTCCTCGGGTTCCGCCTCCTCTGCAGCCCAGCTCTAGCTCCAGCCTGGCAGCTCCAGACCTCGCCATCAGGCGCAGGGCCTTCCTGCTGCAGGCTCCCCGGCTCTCCCCATCAGGGAGATCTCGATGTGCAGGTGCCAGGCAGACAGCCCGGGCGTGGTAGTCAGAGCGGGGTTCCAGCCCCAGATCTGCCTCGCTCCCATGCATGCACCCCAGTGTCCCCCGTAAGACAGGGTCGCTGGTGCCTGCCTCTGCGCAGGGCGGAAGAGGGGATGAGATGAGGTCACCCACATAAATGAAGGGCCTACGTCCCAGAAAGCAGGCCGCGCGCTCATGGCCCCAGTAGGACGGCCTCTCTGGCGCCCGGTTTAGGGTGAAGGGGACAGACAGGAGCACACGGGCGAGCAGAGAAGGAGCCCCAAGAGACGTGAGGGATGTCAGGGAGTAGCACTGGGAGGCAGAGAGGAGGAAGGATGGATGCAGGGAGGAAAGGGAAACGCGGGGACTAAAGATCTCTGTCTGGACTCCAGCCCTCCCGGCCCGCCCACCCCTCCACCCACTCACCCATCCGCCCACCCACCTTCGGAGCAGTGGGGCGCAGCCACTCCGCCCACAGCTCTCAGCCTGGGCCGCACGCTGCCCCCAGCAGCCCCACAGTCCTCTGGGGTGGGCCAGGCAGGGGCTGCAGCAGGGCCTTCCTTCCTCCTCCCAACCTGAGGGCTGAGGTTACAGACATGCACCACCCCGACTGGCCAATTCCATTCTCTTAATAGCTGTATATTATTCTAATCCACCAGACTGTTTCTAGTTCTTTTCCATTAAAAATAATATTGCACTAACCCCTGGCACATGCCTATAGTCCCAACTATTGGGAGGCTGAGGCAGGAGAATCACTTAAACCCGAGTTGAAGGCCAGCTTGGCAACCTAACAGGATCCCGAGTCAAAAAAAAAAAAAAAAAATTGAATAGAATACACTAAGCCTGTGATATACCTTTGCACAGCAGTTAACATGCCTCTAGTTAACCTGAGAAGGGACACACACAGGGCTGGGGCCCAGCAACGGGTGCTCCCTCACACGCACAAGGCCGCGGGTCAGCCACCTAGAAAAGGAGATGTGTCCGCCAGCAGTGAGCACGGCCCCTCGCTGTGGTGGTAATGAAAACTGACACGAAAGCGCGAACTTGCAAAAAGGCTTTAATTAAGAGAAAATAAAGGGGAGCCCAGCTGTGACACACGTATCAAGCCCGGCCCCTCCAAAAGCAAAGTCAGAGCTACAGGGAAGGAACTGGGCCTGAGAAGCTGCAGGCCCCACTCTGAGGCGGGGTTTCAGTGCTGCACCCACAAACTGGAAGGCGGCTCTCAGGAATCAGCAGCGGTGTGGTCCCGCAGGTCACCAATCAATCCTATCTCGGGCCTGGCTGCCTGCTCCGGAGGGGTCCTCGCACCTGGAGCAGCAGGTCCAAGTCAGGTCCGAGAAAGGGTTGGCTCCACCCCTAACTGTGATGCTGTCCTGAGGCTCTACTCCTCTGGAGGACTCGGCCTCAGGGGTAGGACCGTGGCTCTCAGGGCCCCTCCAGGGAGGGGTGTGCAAGGGACCTGGAAAAGCTGATACTCAAGACATCCCTGTGAACCCTGAAAACCAGTTTCATCCTGGTGTCCTCACGTTGAAAGGCATGAATGAGGGCGGCTAGATCAGGGTAGTGCTAATAAACTTAGTTCTGCTGTCATGAGATTTTCTAAATGACCACGGCACAGCTGAGAATCTGACCCAGAGTTTGACAAAACGAAGGCCAAGCCTTGTTCTCTTTTTAGGCACCTACTGGCAAGTGCAGGCCTGAGTGAAGGGCCACAGGTTTTAGCCAACACTGCTTTTCAGTCCCAGACTGTCTCAAAAGAAAACCCAAATTGCATTTTTCAATGAGCAACAGGCTAGGGCCCAGGAGGGAGTGTGTCTCTTGTCCCCACAGTGGTCTTGAGATGGGTCCGAGAACAATAAACTCCCAAACAGCCAAATTAGAATTTAGTAGCACTTTTAATAGTTGAGCCCAACGGCCCCCACTCACGCCTCTGTTTCAAGGCTGAGAAGTGAGAGCCCCGAGCCCAATGTATGCAGGGCTTATAAAGAGAAAAACCACAATGAATACACAGGTGTAGCAGGGACGTTATGCTTGGCTAACTGTCCTGTTTCTGGCAGGGACGGGCAATGTTCTTTGAATTCTTTCTGAGAAAGAACAAGGAATCTTTAAACAATAATTATGTTACCGTACATGATTTTAGCTGTTTGAGGTGAATCAGGGGTCAAGCATGGGGTCAGTCTAGCAAGCAGCTGGGTACTTGGGCCATTATAGTCTCTGCGTCCTGACCGTGCCAGTCTCACATCTTCCAGGGCGCTGGGAGGCTGCACTGGGGCATCCAGGTTCTACCTGCTCAGGAGCCTCAGAAGTTCAAGCTGGCTGTTCCTGATCTCGGGGGCAAGGTTCAGTCTCCCCAAGAGAGCCTGGAGGCTGGGATGGGGTCTCCTGCTGGGCTGGAGGAGGTTCCACCACCTCAGGACTCTGTGGAGGCGACAATGGTGCCTGCTGCTGGCTTGGGGTAGGTGGAGCCTCTTCCCTGCCTGGTCAGTTCCCATAACCTGCATCGCCACAGTAACTGTGACCAATGGTGAGTGTGAGCGAGGAGCTTCTTTCCTACATGAAGTTGCAGCTGTCCCCGCCCCCAGGTGTCGACAGCTGATCTGCACACTCCTCAGCAGCCAGTGCTGGCTGGGTCTGGGCCTCCTGCTGGGTGGAAGGAGCTTCCTGGGAGCGCTGAGAGAGCTGACCTGTGACTTCTAGCTGAGGTGGAGGGGACTGGCCCCGGGCAGTCTCTGGGTGGAGGGTCTGGGCCTCCAGCTGGAGCTGAGAAGATGCAGTTTGTCCAGAGGGCTCTGGAGGCTCCTCTGGGTTCTCCTGGGATTCCAGATCAAGGCTGCCATGGTCAGCTGTGTCCACACGCGGGTCTACACAGGCACCCTGCGAGGTTTGCTTCTGAAGCTTAGGTTCCGCAAGCGGAGGTGGGTTCCGCCTGAAGCAGCAAGTCACCAGAGCTGAGCTGGCTCCTTCGGGCTCCAGGAACAGGAGCGCTGCTGCTTTGGACCCTGCCTGCCTCTAGAGGCAGAGCAAGGACTGCCAGGGGACAGAACACAGGTCCTCCCCGAGGCGAGGAAGAACAGCCAGGCCTGGCTCCGGTCCCCTCCACCGGCTCCACCTGTGGGAAAACCCATCCTGCAGGCCCTGAGGTGGGGCAGCCAACGGGTCTTCTCTAGGGACAGCTGTCCAGCTGAATCCCTGTCCAGGAACGGGAACAAACTCTCCACCCACTTCTGAGGCAGGGCTGGCATCCGGAAAGGAGGGAAGGACCCCAGCTCATCCACGCTCCCCGGGCTGGCAGGGGCATGGGGGATGAGAGTGTGGGCAATTCAGCCGGGAGCTGAGTGAAGACCAGAGCTCAGGCCTGGGGCTCAGGGTTGAGCGGGACCAGGTGTCAGGTCCACTGTGGGAGGGGCTCAGCCAGGACCAGTAGCCCCAGCTGCTGCCACAGGAGACAGAGGCCAGGTGTGCAGCAGGAACAGGACATGCAGATGCCAGGGCAGTGACCAGGTCAATGGGGTCAGTGCCACACCTGCAGGGCTAATCCTCGCCCCACCTGCCCCTCATTTACGAAACCTTTGCTTACAAAACCTCTATAGGACCTGAGCCAGATGGGCTTGTGAGACATGTGACACGGGAAAAACTTTGTCCACTCCGAGCAGCCCCCACCTCCAACCCCCAGGAAGGCAGGCCTGGGGCCTCAGGAACAGAGTGGGCAGGGCCTCCCACAGCCCAGGGGGTGGGTGGGGCTGAGCTTCCCACCTAGGTTAAGGGCTGGTCCTGTTCCAGGAGCCTGAGTTCTTCCTCCTCCACATTGAAATCCCTGAAATCTTCCTCCCCTTGGCTGTGCTGCTCCCAAGCGAAGCAGCCGACCTGCAAAGTGAGCCAGTGAGGGGAGGTCAGGGACACACTCGCCGTTTGTTCCGGGGCCACCGCCACTGAGCTCAGTGACGGGCTGTGTTTCATTAGCTCCCCTCGGTAAGCTCTGGGCTGCACTGGCTCAGCGACTACACCACTGTTTCTGCACAAGGTGGGAGGTGGGCAAGCTCCTCGGACAGAGCGTCTGCCTTCGCACTGGCCTGGAGAACGCGCCCCACCCCACCGGGGCTCCACCCCGACAGGCACCGCTTCCCACAGCACTCAGGGAGGGGACGCAGAGGAGAGGTCCACAGAGTGAAACCTTTCCCGAAACGAAACTAGGAGCAGACTCCCCTCACCACCCTTCCTGTGGGACCGCGCCTCACTACGGCTCACTCCTGGCATGGCCTGGCATGCAGAGTCCAAGCTGAAACATCCTCGCACCGTCCACCCGCACACACTGGGCCCAGGGCAGCGCTTTGACTCGGGCTGACTGCAGTCACCTCCTTCAGAGTGGACTCGTCACAGTCAGCCCTTGGACACCAGCACTGGCTCCCCCCCACACTCACAGGACAGCCTTCCTCCCTTGAGTGGTTTACTCTAAATGACCCCTCGTTCCTTTATAGGGAAAGAGCTCCCCTCCCTCTCCAGCAGGCAGCTTCTCTCTTTTGCAAACAGAACACGCCATGGCGCTGGGACATTGTGCATCATCTGAGCTCCCATCGGCACGAAACACACCTCTGTCCTCCTCGTAATAGCCTCAGCATAGTAAATAGCGGCTATTTTCTTTCAGAAATTACTTTTGAACTTAATCCCTGATTAAAGGTTTTCCTAGGATTGATTTACAGAGATGCTTCAGCCAAATATTCTCCTCAAGCTGTAGGGAATCACGGAAGGGGAGGTAACAAGCCATCTCGGGAAGGCAAAGAGAGGTCAAAGCTGCCGCCCAAGGGATGCTGAGGTTACTCTGACCCCACCCCAGTGAGGGGCCTTCCACGCCCTCAGGCCCTTGAAAGAGGCCCGCCCAAGCTCAGGTCCACAGCCGCAGCCGCAGTGCCGGAGGAACAGCCATTCTAATCTGCAAACTGCCGGCAGGGGTCAGGGCCAGGCTTTAGGAGAAGCCCTAGAAATGCAGTGTTCAAAATAAGTTGCAGAATTTCATATTTTCTTCAGAATAATGTGAAGAGCTGTAATTCTGAAGAGTTGTAATTCCTGTTTTCCTTTGGCTTGTGCTCTAAGTACTGATGCTAGAACAGGCCCTCATGCCGGCTCGGAGGGCACCCCAACACTGAGCTACACTCCGGCCCGTTGCTACCGCTGCTGACAGCGACAGGGCCCTTGAGCTTCCAGCCCACGTACCTGGAGTAAGTCCTGAAGCGCTGCTTCACCCCTGGCATCTCTGGCTTCCTCTCCGGGTCTGTATTCCACAGCTATTTTACCGCTGTCTGGAACAGAGTTAACAAAGATCAAGTCACACTTTTTCTTGTTCTAAAACTCTGCATACGGTGGTAGCACCCAAGTGGGATATTCTTTTGATTTCTAGAAGCAAAAAATGCGCATATTTTCCTAGAAATGTCCTCCTCTCATACTTCAGTTTGAACACAACTCTTTGCTTAAAAATATGCACACAGCAGCACCTGTGTTTCTGTCCCAGCCACTTTCTTGCTGCTGGGATGAAGTACCTGGTGCCACCAGTTAGGGGAGTGGGCGGTGGTTCTCGGGCTGATGGCTGCACAAGCTTGGCTCCAAGGCCCGCCTGGCGGAAGGGCCTGGAACACAGAGCACTACACATGTCAGGGCAGCCAGCAGAGAAGGGAGGAGGCGGGGAAGGAGACACATGCTTCCAGGTGATGCCCAGCGACTCCAACCTCTAGGAGCAAGTTCAGCTCTGAACTCCCAGTGAATGAATCCAGGGAAGACAGGGCGTCCTGAGGCCAAACCACCTTCTTGAAGCCCCCTCTGGGCACAGGAGGCTTTGAGCGGGGTCATTCAGAGCTCATCTGGAACAGCTTACTTCAAACAGCTCTGTGATCTGAGAGATGGGACTCATGGCAGGAATTTGGAAACAAACAGGTTCAACTGACTTGAGCATAAGGTGGAGTCAAGGCGAGTTCAAGTCCAGGATGGAAACCACGGGGCCCAAAGATGCTCCAGATCCGAGCGATGGGCACCTTCCCACTCGCAACAAGCAAAGCCTCAGGGGAAGCACTGCAACCTCTCATTGCCAGCAACCAGCCACACCGTCCTTGAGCAAACAGAGCAGGGGCTTTGTTCCCTGGATCCTGAGTTCATACGAGGTACAGCACAGCGTATGACAGAGGAGTGAACAACCTACGTATTCACGTCGGTTCTTAAAGGTTGTTACTGTGCGCTGGCACTGATGGGAGCCCCCACCAATGACCACAGAGGTCTCACTGTCACCAGAAGGGCTGCCCAGGCTGGAGGGCTGAGACCAGATCCGCCTCTTACAAGCCAGTCAGGCTGAGCATTTGCCAAGGTCCCAGTCTCCAGGCTGTGGGGCAGGAGGGCAGCTCTGTTGGGCAACTCTGCTCATCAAGGCCCCTTTGAGCACCCCAAGGTGGAACATGTACCCAGGGTAAAACTCAGTAGGGACCCCAACAACACCTGATGGAGCGACCGCTTCCAAGGCTTTGAGAGCGGCTGATGGTTAAGAGTCGTGCTCGGCCTCGCTTACCCCTGCGCACAGGAAACCAGGTCCCGAGTGGCCTGCTGGTTTGCACGAGGCCAGAGCGAAATGGAGGACTCGTCTTCCACCCAAGAGTCGGCTTTACCCGCCCCCTCGATTGCCGCGGAGCTGACCTCACTAGACCAGCTAGACAAAGAGCAGATTAAAAAGGCAGTGGAAGCTTTGTTGAAACATTCTAAGTCCAGGAAGAAGAAAAATGGATTGCTTTTGAATGAGAATGAAAATTTATTTTTAATGGTGGTACTATGGAAAATTCCAGGAAAAGAACTGAGGGTCAGATTGTCCTTGCCTCATGGTATTCGATCAGATTTGTCAGAAATCTGTTTATTTACCAAGGATGAACTCCAGTCACCTGAACAGACAGAACGCTTCTATAGAAAGCTTTTGAACAAACACAGAATTAAAACAGTTTCTCGGATTATCCCTTTACGAACCTTAAAAAAAGAATATAAAGCCTATGAATCCAAGCTCCAACTCCTGAATAGTTTTGACTTCTTCCTTACTGATGAAAGAATTAGGCGGCTTTTGCCCTCGCACATAGGAAGACATTTCTATCAAAGGAAAAAAGTTCCAGTACCTGTAAACCTTCTGGCCAAGAATTTATCAGAAGAGATCAACAACTCCCTAGGTGGGACTGTCCTAAACATCTCCAAGAGTGGTTCTTGCAGTGCTGTACGAATTGGTCACACCGGAATGCAGGCTCAAGACATCACTGAAAACATTGTTGCTGTGGCAGAAACTCTTTCAAAAAAATTGCCAGAGAAGTGGGAAAGTGTGAAACTCCTGTTCGTGAAAACTGGGAAGTCGGTTTCCCTTCCTATCTTTTCCTCATTTATCTCTTATCGGAATGAAAACACCAAAATGATCATCCGTAAACTGAAGGAAAAAGAGGCTAAGAAAAAAGAGAAAGGACAAAAACTTCGTGAGAAACGGAAGTTGAAGAGGGAAAAGAAGAAGTTGGAGAACGCTAAGGCTACATCAGCCCTAAACCAGGGCAGCATGGCACCGAACACTAAAGGTGCTTCTGTGAAGGGCTGCGGCTCCCAGAAGAAGAAGACCCGCGAAGTAAAAACCCAAGTTAAAGTGACAAATGAATCGGACGATGAAATTCCACAACTGGTACCGATAGTCGAGACTCCAGTCAAAAAAAATGTTGAGGTACAAAAACATGTCCCAGGAAGGAAGTCTCCAAAAAAAAAAAAAAAGTCCTGGACCCAGTGCACCACAGGGCAAGAAGAGAAAGGCCCTATCAGCTGAGACCCCTGGCACAGGTCCAGGGAAGAAGCCAAAAATGGAACAGAGGAAGAAACAAGGAAAATCCTCACCAGGGAAGAAAGATCTGAGACAGACTCCAAAAAAGCCAGAGGCCAAGCTCTTCACCACTGCTAATAAATCTGCAAAGAAAACTCCCCACAGCCCTAAACAATTGCCAAAAGAATCCAAAGTGCCCCAGTCAGCCTAAAATTTGCCTCCACCAGAAAAGAATACTAGTTACTTGGCTGTTGGAAATCCTTTGCTCCTGAGCTCAGTCCACTGCACCATTCAAATGAGTAAAAACCCTCGGACCCTGGCCCGCCATCGCAGCCTTCCTCAAAAATGGGGCTGGACCTAAGTAACTCCAGCATGCATCTAGTTATAGGAAACACTGGTTAAAGTGTTCTTATAATTGTTCTTTTGTGTAATTGCTAATGTCAGGCAAAACGAATGTTCCATGTTTGTGATTTTTATTATTAAAAGTGTAATGTTTGCTTCTGTGTTAAAAAAAAAAAAAAAAAAAAAAAAAGAGTCGTGCTCACCTGGCATGTCAGTGCCTTGAATGGAAACAAAACCTTTTTTTTTGTACCGGGAATCAAACTCAGAACCTTGCACTTGCCAGGCAGGTGCCTGTGCCTGAGCTATATCCCCAGCCCAAAGAATAAATTCTTGGTTCCGCAGTTTATCTATTTATTTGAAGAGAAAACTGTTGTAATAATCATTAATGTATTTCTCTGCTTACCATGTGAGCACCGTTTGGAGATCTTCCTTTACCCTTTCAGGTGTTCTTACAATACCTCCTGATGAGGCAGGTAGAATTACTAGCCTCGTTTCATAGATAAGAGATGCAGATTAGAGATGTAACATTTTCTACAATCTCTTTGGCTATAAACATAAAAGTACATAGAAAACCTCAGAGGCAGAATTAGGGCCCAAGCACGACCGACAAGGGAAAGAAGACACCGAACACCTCTTGTGTGAGCCCTGCCAGCTGTCAGACATCAGTAACTGGGGACAACGGTGTCTGCTGTCCTTTTTCTCACCCGTCCCTGAAAGGATTTAGAGTTAAAGCATAATGTGCAGTGTTTTAAATAATCCGTATTTCTGTCAACTTTTCAAAAGGAGTTATTTGCTCATTAAACAGGACTTCCACAACAGACAGGAAAGTCTCTCACCCAAAACCACGATGCACAGTTTCAGGAAGGCGTCGGACAGAGCCTTCTGCACAGCAAGCTTCTGGGCCACCTTCCTGCTTGTAACCAGCGCTTTCAGTCCTAGACCCAACCCAAAGAAAGGAATTTGACAGATGCTGTGTGTTTTAAAGGTAACAACATGTTCCTGACTGTGAGTGGTTACCCCAGGGGCTTGAGGGCACAGCACAAGGGTCTGGTGGAATGGTCCAGCAGACCCTGGTAGGGCCACGTTCCCTCAACTGCAGAGGCACAAATCTTGCACCTCCACAGAAGTCACTGGCCATTGGAGACCCCCGGCCTACACAGCCCGGCCTGCTGTGCAGCTGGCCTGGAATCACAGCGGGAAGGGTTTGGAAGTAGAGCAGGTGACCTGGCTGCCCCCTGCTCAGCAGCCCCGGCAGCCTGTCTGCTCCAGTCCAACACCCCGCTCCTGACTTAGCTCCAAAGAGGAAGGCTGCGGACTCTAGAAAAACTCACTACTGTTGGGCACATCCTCTCCAGGAACCCACATTCCACTCTCTCTGCTCAAGTCCTCCCATGAGTAAGCAAAAGGACTGAAAGTTTACACAGAAATTTATGGAAATCTTCAGACAATTTTGCTAAGATAACTGAGGATCCCAAGGGGATCTGTATGTGAAGAGCTATTTTAGCATGAAACAATCTGTAATCAAGCATCGGGAAATGCTACTCCCTTCCTCCTGCTAAGCCTCCTGGCTAAGAGGAAGTGTTCCAATTTTCAATTCAAAGTTCCTTCCAGGTTTTGCCCAAGGGAAAAACGTGTATTGTTAGACACAAAAATGCTGTCCAGGAAGGGCTTCAGTAGCTCTGCAAGGCAGCTGAGAAGTGGGATCTAACAAGAAGGAAACGAAGACCTTGTCCTCCGCAGCCCGCCCAGCGAGAACAGACCCTGCTCGTGCGCCTCCACAGGCTCCTCCGCGACGGCAAACCCAGGGCTTGTGCACGCGTAGGATGGCAGCACCACCTCCAGGGCACACAGGAACTTCACGCTCTGCTTCCCCTGCAGTGCCCCCAGAGCTTCTGCTTCCCTGCCTTCAACGTCAGAAAGCTCCTGGAGCTGTCAGGATTTTGAGTTAAATGTCTTTGCCATGGCTTACAGTGCTGAGGCCTGAACTCAGGACATGCTACCTGAGCACGCTACCACTGAGCTACCTCCTCAACCCCCGCCAAGGATTTTTTTTTTGGTACTGGGAATGGAACTCAGGACCTTGCACTTGCCAGGCAGGCACTTGTGCCACAGCCCCAGCCAAGGATTTTTAAATAAAGAAATAAAAACTAACTTCCAGTAATCCCAGGTAAAAGTTAAGGTAACCTAGAGTTTCAAAATCAAGTAAGATTCGCAGGTGAATTGCTGGACGTAGGCAACCTTTTTTACTAAACACCTCGCAAACACTGGGGAAAATAACAAGTACCACCACCCATGTGACGGAGATGCCTATTAACTCAGGGGCAGGCAGTCCGGACGCCCCACTCACCCCCCACCGCGGCTGGCCCACGTCCTCCTCAAACCCATTCACCCTTCTAAAGTCTAAGCTTCTGCCTTTGGAAAGAGGGTGTGGTTAGTCAAAGGAAGTCTACAGCGCTTACCTTGACGATCCTCTTTGACCATCCATTGAAACCGAAGTAGTAATTGGCCAGCTCTTGGCATCGTGAACTGTTCAGGGGAAGGGTCTGATGTCGAACTGCCTTGTGCCTGCTCCCAAGGTAAACCTGAGGAGACAGAGACGGACCAGCAAACAGCGTAAGCAGCCGGAGATCTTACGTGGGACCTTCCTGAGACTGTCGGTACTGATCTCAGACAGAGGCTGCGCAGATGAAATGGGACGGAACATTTGAAGCACTGTGTGCACAGTGAGACCTGACTAGATGCTGTTACTCTTTCACAACCTCGGCACCCTTTGCAGGGGCCCTGAGCAACAGGCGGGTTTCCAGCCCCGAGGGATGAACACCAGCGATCAAAGCAACTGAGCAGGCTCCGCAGAAGGCTGGGAGCAGAGCTGTCTCCTCTTCCCACCCAGCGGCCACTGCTCAGGAACAGGACCAAGGAGCAGATGAGAACCCGCCACCACACGCTCTGCAGTTACCAACCGGCAGGACAGAGGCAGGGACACGCACATCTCAGTGCATCTGAGCAGCAGCTGGAACCATCGCAGGCCCATCGCAAGGCCAATGACAACACCCTTAACCTTCCCAACAGCTGATACGGTGCCGTGGGCTTCTCCTGCGGCTTTCTGAATGTCTATTCCATTTTTACAAGAGTATCGTTTATGAATGTATTAATCAAATTTGAACAACTTAAAATCAAAGCGTCCTTCATTCTTTATTGATCTGCTTATGTATCTTCTTCCTCTATTCTAGTTTATCGGCTCCTTAAGTGCCCCAGGGACCAACGCTTACACTTGGCTCATTCTGAGAACCCAGCAGAGCTCTCGGCCTCTGCTTCATGATTGAGTGAAAAAGGAATGAAGGCTGATGTTTAAATGTCCAGGGCTGGCCTGTACAGTGAGGTGGTGCGGCGCAGCACGTTGCTGGACGGGCGGGAAGCACCAGAGGGCCCTAAGCAGGGCGGGGGGGGGGGGGCAGGGTGTCCCCTTAGGGCGCCCTGCACAGCTCCTGCTGGCTACCATCTCCCTTTATGACACCCAACGGGGCTGCAGCACAGCTCTCAGGGGCCTGACGCTCTTCCTTGATCTTATTTTAAAATTTTACTCTCTCTTCTGTAATTATAAAACACAAGAACTATGTGTCCTTGCTAAAGCAAAAAAGAACACTTACCATCAAACGAGGTAATAATTTGGGGAGGGAGGAACCTAAGATTAAGTAAATAAATGTTAAATACATGTTACGTGGACGCTTTTCCTCAAATGTACACTGAATTACATTCCCTTTAGCACTCTAGCGGTGATGGGCTTTACGCAGAGAAATTCTCAAAACTTAACGTTTATAAAAGAGTCGCAACGCCCCAGGAGCACGATACCAAGTAACTGTTTTGAAATCTTTCCAGTATCCTCTACTGTATTAAGTGGATCCAGATCATAGTTCAAAACTTAAAGAACGCTTGAAGGGTAATCATTTCCATCACAGGAAGCGGATCCAGGATGGACAAGGGTGTTGAACAGGGTACAGAAGCTCAAGTAGGAGGGGTCACTACTGAGTAGTGTTCTGTTAAATTACTGGGAGAGAAACAACACGAAAAAGAAAAGAGCAGGGCTCAGTGGCGCACGCCTGTCATCAGCACTCGGGAGGCTGAGGCAGGAGGATCGCTGCAAGTTCCAGGCCAGTCTGGGCCACAGAGTGAGCTCAAGGCCAGCCTGAACTGCACAGCGAGACCCTGTCTCAAAAAGACCAAAAAAAAAAAAAAAAAAAAAAAGAATAGGCGGCAAGGTCAGTAGCAAGAAACAAATCAAGGGCCGCTCAAGAACGAAGTGGGCGGTGAGAGGAATGCAGGTACACGCCACACAGAGACGGTCCTGGGATTCTGGGAGTGCAGAACTGCGTGGCCGGTGAAACACTCAACAGGGTGTCCACAGGCATGGGAGAGTGCTTCACTTGTCCTCTGGGAACCGAAGGGCCTCTAAAAGGCAGCTGGAGGTGACCTGATAAAGCACCCTTTATGTTACCGCTGACAAAAGTTCAACAAACTCATATCTTAAGTCCACATAAAAGTAAAAGCAATCCTTTTGGTAAAGACTCTTTGCAGGGCCATACAGGATGGCACCAAGTTTCCAGACACTGTCACGGGCCTTAAGGGTTCCCTTAGCCGTCCGGAGTGTGGTCTTCTCCATCTAAAGAAGCGTGGCACTACAGGGCCGCGGCTGCCCATCTGGAAGCACCCTGTAGCCAGCGCGTTCCGAGGGCCGCTGTCGCCGCGCTCAACAGGACCCAGGACCCAGGACCCAGCTCGGAACCCACCTTCACTGGGGCGCTCTGGGCCAGAGGCGTCCCGTCGCAGGCCTTCTGGGCTCTTTGGGCATCTCTGGCCGAGTAAAATTTGACGACGGCGTAGAAACCGGGCCGGGCCACCGCGGCGTTGGGGAGAACGCGGACCGAGTGCAGGAGGCCGAAGCGGGACAGAGCTGTGGACAGGGACCGCTGCGGCGGCCCGGCCCGGGGAGAAGCTGAGCCCCCGACGTCCCCAAGACCCCAACGCCGCGCACTCTCGAGAGTGGGCAGCCCCGGGGAGGACCCCGGAGGGCGGCGGCGCGGGTGCAGACGGGCTCCTCCGTCCCCACCCAGCCCGGGCGTCCCCGCAGGGGCCCGCGGGATCGCGCCCTCCAGAGGGCGGCGCTGAAGCGGTTTCCTCCTCCCTCCCGCGGCCCCAGCTCACGTGCAGGGCCTCAGCAGTGGGTCCAGAGTTCAAATCCCACACTAGCAAGGTTTTGTCACTCTCGGTGGGAACCGCAAATGGAATCAACTCTGCCATGGCGCGGCTGAGGCTCAAGCTTTACTGTGCATGCGCGGCTGAGGCTCAGGCAATACTGCGCACGCGCAGCTAAGGCTCTAGCAGTACTGACCCTGCGCAGGACACACCCTCGAGTTTTTAAAAAGGGCGCGTCCGTGCGGAATAGGGCGGGGCTTGATTGGACAGGGCGGGGGGGGGGCGGGACCAAAATTGGCCGCTGCCCTGCGGGTCCCATCAAGGTGGATCTTTGTTCCCGTACTCCACCCTCCGCACCCCACTGTCCTCCGGCTCAGTGCTTAAGGGGTGTTTTTAGGGTAGAGTCCTAAAGGTGGCCTTACAGGATGGAGGATACAGATCCTTTATAGCAACAGGGCTATAAAGAGGGCTTCATCCTCTTCTGGAGGACACTGAAGCACCAAGTATTTGGCATTGCCTGTCGAGGGAGAGTTCTCTAAAGCTATCAGAAGTTCAAGCAACCGGGGCCGGGGATATAGCTCAGTGGAATAAGTGCCTGCCTAGCAAGCGCAGGGTCCTGAGTTCGATCCCCAGTACTGCCAAAAAAAAAAAAACATGCTAAAGAAAAAAATCATTACGTCATTCATAGACTGATGCGAAACCCTTCAAGAGAATCCCCTGGTGGGCTCGTGGTGATCCTGGGGCTGAGTGTGTGCCCGTGGGCATCTGAGAATACGGGACATCGGGACCAGAACGTGGCTGGGAAGGGGGATGCGCAATGACCCAATGCAGTGGCTGCCCGAGTGACCGGAAGAGGAAGTGGCCTGAGGAACTTTATTTTACTCCTAGAATGTCAGACCCAGGGAGGTCTCCTGTGGTTTCTCTTTTTTTTTATTTTTGGCCTTTTTGAGGCAGGATCTCACTATGCAGTTCAGGCTGGCCTTGAGCTTGCTTTGTAGCCCAGGCTGGACTTGAACTCCCGAGGATCCTCCTGCCTCAGCCTCCCGAGTGCTGGGATTACAGGCAGGTGCCACCACGCCTGCCTCCTGCGATTTTTTACTAACTGCTCTCAGGTCCACCCTGGTCTGAGATGAAATTGTCACCCGACCTCAGCAAAATGAGAAGAGGATCTAATTCTTTAGTTTTTCATGCAATAAAACATAAAAACATATTCCATTCCATTTTCCTTTAATTTTGATGCTAAAAAGCTTTATGAAGACATGCGGAAACCGAGTGTAGTTGTTTTCATACTCTTAACCATTGAAGTTAAAAGTTGAATGTCTTGTTTTCAGTTTTTGACAGTTGATTCCCCTGTGAAATTCAGGAACCCACGGAACGACGATTATATGTTATAGCTGATACGGTCAGGGCTCCAAGGTAGAGTCACACGTGGCACATGAGAACACCCCAGTTTGGCAGGCACTGCCATTGGTGGCTGTGTGCAGGACATCTCTCTAGCTGCCCCTTTCTGGCCTTCCTCTCATCCTGATGTGGTTCCAGAGCAGCAGCTGTAAACATCTGGATTCTAGCCCATTCTCCTAACAACCTAAACGAGCGGCAGCTGGCGCCATCTCGCACCCGCCAGGACTTTCTGTACCTCACTGCCAGGCCCGTAGCCTCCCGTGGTGATCTCCTTCTGAGCTCTCTCTTTCACTTCGAAGGTAGCTGGGGTGGGCAGAATACTCAGGTCTCAGTACTGTTCCAAACCCATCGCCAGAGATTTTGTTATGCTTTCATTATCCACTGTTACGGTTTATGGAGGTCTGTGCGCCCACCTGGATTATGAACACCTGAAAAACAATTGTTATGTTTCATTTTCCTTCTTCCGACACCAAGCATGTTTCTGCTATCTGGTATCCAGATTTATGTGAAAGTAGTAACTATAGCAACATATTTTTGCCCTGGAACGCTTTTGGTTTTTCCTTTCTTTCCTTTTTTTTTCTTCCAGTACTAGGAAATGATATCAGGGCCCTGGCACTGAGCTACAGGCCCAGTCTTTTTTTCTTTTTTAAAAAATCTTTTATTTTGAGACAGGGTCTTGCTAAGTTGCTCAGACTGGGCTCGAACCTGAGATCCTCCCACTTCAGCTTCCCAAAGTGCTGGAATTACAAGTCTGTATCACTCTGCCTGCCTGGCTTTGGTTTCTTTGTTCTAACGAGAGCAGCAGTGCTGGGCCACCCCAGTGGCCCTGCGACATCATCACTCTCTTAGAAATATGCAAACATGGCAGATGGCCCTGGAGAGGGAGGGGACAGCTGTGAGGGAGAACAGGAGGGCAGAGTGCTGTCTGCTGCCTCCCTTCCTCTCTGGGACAGGAACACCTTTGGGGACCTGGAAAGGATTTTGGTGGGGGCTGTGGGTCACAGGGCCCTGCCCTGGTTATCAGGGACATCCAGGCCCATGTATTTATCTGGAGTTGGAGCTGGGTGGGGCCCAGCCAGAGGCAGCAGTTCAAATCCCTGTGGATGTCACCCCGTGAGAGGGGCGGCCTTCCTGCAGACGGTGCCCAGTCAGGTTCCGACACACCCTTCCCTTCCTGCCATGCTGAGAGCCAACAGGAGTCCCATCTTCTATAAACGGGTTTGAGTTGGGTTCTATCCCTTGTCACCAGCCTATCAGAGTTGGCATCAGGTTAACTCTCTGGAGAACGGAGACCTGACAACCTGTTGCTGCCCCATGAAGGTGCAACAGAGAGGATCAAGGGTCTGGGTGGCAGTACAGACCTGGCCCTGGCCCTGCCTCCTGCTGCCTTCTCCAGGAGGGCAGCAGAATGCGGCATCCTGGGGCCTGAGGGAGCCGGGATGAGGCAGAACCCCAGGAGGAGGGCATTCTGGGGGTGTACTTCAGGAAGTACTTTCTGTGGCCTGAGTTCTGCACGTGCCTCAGATGACCTGGGCCCTGGAGAATTGGAGGTCTGGGCAGCAGAGGAGGCATCCATTCTTCAGGGCCACATGCTGGAAATTCAGCCCCTCTGCTGCTTAAAGTCTTGGAGGAATCCAGGGCAGGTGGCTCATGCCTGTCATCCCAGCACTCAGAAGGCTGAGGCGGGAAGACCATCATGAGTTCCAGGTCAGCCTTGCTATACTTTGGATCTTCTGTGTGCCTCACATCTTGGTGATACCAGGAGGCAACACAGCCTAGTGGGGTGGGGGTGCCCGAAGGCATTGGGGGCCCGTCTCTCCTGCCTCTTTGGGTTTCCAACCATAGTACGAGCAGGCTAGCCAGCAGGGCAGTTGTCCCCGAAGAATGAGGATGTAGGACGGGGCGAGCAGAGGGACTGCCAGGGGCTCAAGGGAGCTTGGGGGGTGGATGCATAAGCTGCCTCCTCCACAGTGACAATAATTTCAGGTGTACACATGTGACAGGTCATCAAAGTGTACTCCATGAATATGTGCAATTTTTTTAAAGGTGCTTAAATATTTACAAGTTACTATCGTTACACAAAAGATATTTTGTGGAAAGGAAGTTATGGATCAGGCATGGCTGAGAACCCCAACCTGAGGTGGGCCCAGGCGCAAGGAGCAGCTCTGACCACGTCCCCACGTCCGGCCCGATACTTGCTGTGCCATTTCTGCACTGGCCGCAAGAGGGCAGAAGCAGCCCACACACAGCAAAGTCAAAGTCGCCTTCCCCTCCGCTCGGCAGCCCAGGGAGTGGGCGCTAACACTCCTTCCCCACTCAGTGGGTGCCTCTCCTGCCTGGGTCATGGTCTCTGGTTTTGATTCTATCCTGCTGTGGGTTTGTAACTAGATGTCCACCGGAGCCTCATGTGCTCATAAGTGGGGCTTTTCAGAGGTGGCTGGATCTAGGGTGTGTGATGCAGATTAAGGGTGTGGTAAATAAATTGGTTTAGGATAGTTCCAGGTATGGACAATGGGAAGGCCCAGCCTTGGTGTGGGCGGCTTCTAGCCTCAATGGACTACACAGGGAGAGAAGGGAAGGCAGGCTTGCTGCTTCCCACCTGCGCTGCGGGGGGCTGTTTCCCCTCTGCCCCCCCTCCCCAAGGACTGAATCCCCTGTGCACCGTGAGCTACAGTAAACCTCTCCTCCTTCACCTGTGGATGTCGAATACTTTGTCTCAGCAACAAGAAAGCAACCAAGACACACCGTGTTGGTCCTTCAACACCAGGACCTCTTCCCAGCCACCCAGATCTTCCTAGCAGGCTGTCCCCACTGCAGCAAGGCGGCAGCCGCAGCTCCAGGTCTGGCTTGGAGTCCCTGGAGAAGGCACCAGAGGGTGGATTCTCAGGGTGCCTTTGGAAGATGACCCCCCCCACACACACACACATCTTGCCTGAAACCCGTAATGATGAAGCAAGAGAATTTCTGGGATCAGATGCCACAGTACTGTGGCTGAGTAACCAGTTTAGCAGGGCACTAAAGAATGCGAGGACACCAGAAAGATTGCTTTCTAAGGAAGAGTGGGACCCCCAGGGGATGGGGCCTCCCCACAGGAGGCTTTGCTGGGCTGATTGAGGCCAGCCACCTGGGGCAGGACTCAAGTGCTGGACACAGAGACCATTTTTCCACTACCCTGGTCCTGTGGGTCAGCTGCAGCCAAAGTCACAGAGCTGGCAGCTGGTGGGAGGCCCTGTAAGGATCTGAATCCAGGTTTGACACCAACTTGTGGGCTTAGGGTGCTGTGCTCTCCTCCACAGAATCATGTTCGTCTCTTCCTCAGTTCCTGTGTTAAAGTGCTGGGCATTGGTAGCAGGTGGTGGGTATTTCACTTTAGCCTTCTGAAGATAAAGCTGGCAACTCTTAAAGAGAGGGGTAAACCCGTGGGATGGTCCGGGAAGGAAGTGCCCTTCCCACCGCCTCGAGCTGGTATGTGGAGCATTTGTAACACGTAGGGCTCCTGCTAAAGCTGAGGCTTGAGCTGTGATAGTATTGGAAGGGCAGGTGGGCTGAGGCCAGGGGCAAAGTATTGAGGGGCAGGGGACATGTAGCAACCCAGTGAAATCCACCAGTGCTCACAGAAGTGTCCAAGGGCCTGCCTGACACAGGCAGACCCGGACACAGGCCCAGGCAGCTCATCAGAAGTCCCCAGTATCAGAGCAAAGCCATGAGCCCTGGTGAGCAGGTCGCTGCACCGTGACCCACAGATGGGTGCGATTGTCCAGCAATTTCTCCCATCCCTGGGCTTGGGATAAAGCCTATCTGGGATGGAGCAGGGAGGTGGGCCTGCCTGTCCTGGGCTCTGGAGAAAGCCAGGGCCTTGGACTGGTGTCCACTATTCCACTATGCCCTCTCCTGCCCATTTTACCCTCTGTTGACATGTCGCACGGCGGTACAGGTGCCCTGGCTCATGTGGGAAGACAGAGTGAAAGGAGGCCAACTAGGTCCCATTTTGTGGATGAGAAGAACAAGATCTGGGCAAGTTTTCACGGATGAGAAGAACAAGATCTGGGCAAGTGAAGAGTCTTGGCCCAGGCCACACACACAGCAAATAATGACCACATATTTAGTCGGCGTTCAGAGTTCCAATTGTTTTATTTTCCAAGAACATTTGTAAGTTTCGGTTTAAGATTCAATTGTACCAAATCAAGAGCTAAATGAGACAAACACACGGCGATTGGCTGATGTCCCGAAATCGTCTTTTGTTCTTTTCCCTGGCAGTTGGTCACTGAAGTTTCATATCGTGGATCCTACAGATGTTGCACACCTGACCTCTGATGATGGCAGAACTGCGACCTGGTGTGACACGTCTGTCTCTTGCATCTCCTGTAATTGGACAGTTGGAGCTAGAGCAGTGATGGCGAACCTTCTAGAGTTTCCAATGGTAACAAACAACCAGCTGCAGCACTTGTGCTATATGTTGGCCATGACTGACCTACAAGAGGCTCGATCAGATTGAGATTTGAATTGGGAACCATGACTCGCTTCTAGAAGGTGCACTCTCCCCATGATGGTGGTAATGTCTAGTGGCTTCCTGGCCTGGACCAGTGACTTCCTTCCTTCCTCTCTGTCTTCATTGACTATTGGGACCCCTTCTATAGAGAGAAACCTCCCTGCTTCCCCTATGCAGTTACCCAGGGCTTCATGCCAGCAGTGCTAGCAGGATTCTGGGCATGGGGAATTATCCAGGCTGAGGTTGGGGTGGGGAGGGGACTGTCACCAACACAACTTCTCTGGCGGGTCCCAGCCAACCTGGGGATACACCTAAGATGGACATAGTGGCTGAAGGCCAGCGATCGCAGCACCCCTGGGTGCCGGAGCCAAGCCTGAGGCCCCGGCCCTTGCTCCTGAGGTTTGGAGTGACGCGGAACTCCCTGAGCTACTGAAAGGGATGCTACCCCCAGCCTTCACGGACCCTGACACCAAAGATGCAGTCCTCACAGCACATCCCACCCTTCCCCTGCATGGTGCTGCTGGGCCGCCCTGTCCTCGTGAACTCCGCAGCCACCCTCGCAAGCCGCCGACACGGAGTGACATCCCTCGCTGAGCTGCTGCAAGGCAGAGGGACACTTTTCTGTCTTCTTGGCTTTTGGAGACTTGTGACAGCGTCTCCTACAGGTGCCCACTGTGTGCTGCCTGCCTCTATTGCACCTTCTCCCTGGCTTTGCAACACCCGGTCTCCTTGTCTCCCTCTCCGGACTGAGCCGGACTATCGCACACCCCGAAGCTCCCAGCTGGGCTTGCACACTGCAAGCGCTCAGCCTGTGTCCCAGGACAGGGACAGGATGGTGACTTGTATGCCTCTCTCCAGCCCAGTGCCCCCTCCCAAGGGCCCCACCCACGTTTCCAGCTCTGCCAGACACTGTCACCTCCCTTGATCCTGAACCCCTGGGCGCCGCCCTACCCGCCCCTCCCCCCTCACCCACTAAGCAGGCCCCGGGGGGCCAGCTGCAGTTAGGATGATCACAGTACTGCGTGACCGCTCCTCCCAGAGAGTTTCAAAATGTGTCCGTCCCCCTCAAAGCAGACCTTCTAGGAAGTGGTGCTCTCTGCCTGTCCTCAGGTCAAGGCCCACCCCCTGCATTCTGTGCAATGGGTGACCGGTCCTGGGTGGCCCGCACAGTCCACTACCTTGTACAGCTGGCTGCAGCGCACAGGATGCTGCTCCAGAGGCTGCTCTCTCTCCGCCACAGCCTGGAGAGACACCAACTCTTCCACCAGCAGTGTCCTGCTGGCTGGGTGGCGGTTCACCTCAAATGGCAGTTCACCTCACTCAACCGTGCGCCCTGATGGACATGTGGGCGGCTCCCCCCCCCCCCCCGCCCCGGGGTGTCCCACAAATAGCACTGCTATGAACTTGTGTCAACAAGTATTTGTGCGGAGCTTGTTTTCTTTTTTTGTTTTTTGTTTTGTTTGGTATTTGTTTTGGTTTGGTTTTTAGTACTGGGAATCGAATTCAAGACCTTGCGCTTACCAGGCAGGCACTTGTGCCACTGAGCTATATCCCTGGCTCTTTAAAAAACAAAACAAAACAAAACAAAACTCTAGTACTTGGAATTGAACCAAAAGGGACTTCACTCCAAGCTGCATCCCAGGTCCTACTTTTTAACTTTTTGTTTTGAGACAGGGTTTCACTAAACCACTAAGTTGCCCAGGCTGGGCTACCACTTGCCACCCTCCCGCCTCAGCCTCCTGAGTGCTGGGATGAGAGGCGTGCGCCACCACACCAGGATGAGTGCCGGTTTCAATCTCTCAGGCACAGCCCTGGGAAAGTTTCTCCCTCTTTGTCTTCTGCCTGATCAGTCTCCACCTCCTTGTTTGTTTGTTTGTTTGTTGAGACAGGGTTTCACGATGCAGTTCAGGCTGGCCTTGAACTCACTATGCAGCCCAGACTGACCTCCAACTTGCAGTGATCCTCCTGCCTCAGACTCCCAAGTGCTGGGATTTAGGGTGGGTGCTCAGGTAAAGCTGCCCTTTTTGATGCCAGTTTGCTCCATCTTCCTCTGCATTGCAAGAGTGACCTTGCTCCTTTTGTTTTCAAAGATAAACATTTCCCTCGTATTAGGAAATCTACCCATATACATTGTCAAACTTTTGAAAAATACAGAAGAGTTGTTTAGGTTTTTGTTGTTGTTGTTGTTTTGGTTTTCACCTGGGGAACAGAAATGTCATGTTCATTGTGTGTCTGCTCCCAGATTTGGAGACAGTCCCAGGGTCCCAGTGGCCCTCCCTCCACCTTCTCTCCTGTCTCCTGCCCTCTACCTCCCACCTCAGCCCTGTTCCCTGCAGCTAGAGCCACAGTTACCATAGAGGAGCCCAAGATCAAATCCACAGAGGGTCCAGGGCCAGACCTGCTGGGCCGCTGCTAGGATAGAGGATGCTGTTTGACAGGGCGGTGGCTGCCACTACACAGGACAGGAGTGGCTGGGGAATACAGTCCCCTTGGGCAGGGTCTTGGCCTCCATCAGTCTCGGGGCTCTGTGCCCTGCCGCCCCCACAAGTCTTAGTCTTTTCTTTCCTGGGCTGCGACCACTCCAAAAATCCAAGAGCATAACCAGCTTTCTGGGGCAGGAGCACGGGTTTCCTAGGACCTGGCACGGCTATCAGGAGCAGGGACCCGGACCTGTGTTCCCTCCCATCTTGGCCGCCACATCAGACGCCCCAGACACTAACGCCAATGGCCGGCTTGGTGCTATGCACTGCAGGAAAGGTCAAGGGTTCTCCAAAGATTTGTTTTTGTTTTTGTTTTTTTAATAAGTTGGGCCGGATGCAGTGGTGCGCAGCCTGTAATCCCAACACTAGGGAGGCTGAGACAGGAGGGTCACTGCGAGTTCCAGGGCACTGTAGAACACATAGTGAGTTCAACACCAGCCTGGGGGGCTGGGGATATAGCTCAGTGGAATAAGCGCCTGCCTAGCAAGCGCAGGGTCCTGAGTTCAATCCCCAGCACCGCCAAATAAAACAAAACAAAACAAAACAAAACAAAAAAAAAAAAAAAAAAAAAAAACACCAGCCTGAACTGTATAACAAGACCCTTCTTTTTCAGAAGAAAAAGAAGTTGTTGTAGAGACTGGGTGGGTGAGGGGACGCTCTGTGGAGAGGAGGGCTCAAGCACGGGGTCTTCTGTGTGATTGTGTGGGACGGTGGGGAGCCAGATCCTTCAGTGAGATGGAAAAAGAAAACAACCCTGCACTGAGTCCAAAAGGAGGAGAACATTAACATTAGTAACAGCATGATAATGAACAAATAAAATTCAACTGAGCAGGTGGGAGGGGGCAGTAGCTGAGGTTAAAATGTGAACGAAGAGGCCTCCCCCTTTTTGTTTTGTTTTGGGGTTTGGGGGGGTTATTTTGTTTTTCTCATCTTTTTGAGACTGGCTCTCACTATGCAGTTCAGGCTGGCCTCAAACTCACTATGTGGCCTGGGGTGCCCTCAAACTGCCAATGACCCCCCTGCCTCAGCCTCCCCAGTGCTGGGATTACAGGTGTGCGCCACCACACCCAGCCCCTCCTTGTTCTGCCCTTACAGTGGAGAGGAGAGGTGAGTGGGTTGGGGTTGCCCCCTCCTGCACTTAGGACGGTCACATGAAAAGATGGCCTCCAAATGCCTGTCTTCTAAAGACTTGGAACTCCCACTGTAAGATGCCCCTGCTCTCCCAACCCCGAACCCTGTGAGGCCTGCGCATTATGAAACAAGAACTTTGGCACTCAGTGGCTATGGTGGATCGACAGCCGGCGGTCACCTTATAACACCCGGCTAACCTCAACCAGCGAGGTGCTGGGTGCAGGAGCCCGCCTGAGGACTGTTGCCAACAAAATAAAAAGAACTGGCGAAGAAGAAAAGAGGTTGTTAGGGGGCTGCTGGTTCTTCTGGAGGAGCTTGTCGTGTGGCTTTCCTGATGAACTCGGCTGTTCTCATCACTGAAGTAGCTCAGGACTTTGCTGTCACTGAGAACAGCTGGGGTACACTTTGGGGAGCTCTGGTCCTTTCTTTGAGCGTCGCTTCCTGGCTCTGCAAGGGAAGATGGTGCGCTGTTCAGCGCCCTGGAGAAGCTTGTCCCACTGGCTTCCCTGATGGGCACTCAGCTGTTGTCTGGGGAGCTCAGGGCCTCACTGTCGCTGAGGATGCTGTGATTACTTTTCAGGGGAGCTCTGGTCCTTACTTTGAGTGTTGGCTCCAGTGCAGATCCCTCAGCCTGCTGGCACAGACCCTTCATCCTGCTGGCACAGACTTTCTAGCTTCCACCACTGACCTTGAGGCCTTCCATCACAGACCCATGAAATAGACTTGCATGCGGCATTGTCACGGGCTCTAGGTCTTCAACCGGATTGATGCAGGAAGTTGCTGTGGGATCCAGGCCCTCCGCTGGATTCTTTGAGTCTTTCATGTGTGGACAGATCTCCTGCACTCTTTTGAACTTGACTCTTTGGGTGGCTATTATAAAATAATCCTATGAAGTATGTGTCCTGTATTGTTTCTCTTGCAAACTCTGACTACAGCAGTGGCCCCGGGAGGGGAGGCTCTGCTATCTGCAAGCAGCTAACCTGGAGACCGAACCACCAGAGAACATCTGCGCCTGGTGGCCGTGCACACCTGTGCCACACACAGCCCTGCTCAGGCTTCTCCACTTGATGGATTCGGCAGGGAGGCTTGGTGGCTTCCTCCCTTCTGTCTCGCCTCGGGTGTAGATGCACAGCGACAAGGAAGCCAGCTGCAGCCTGGCTTGGGAGAGCAGCCTGGGGTGACGTCAGCCACCAGGGCTCAGAACACTGCTCAGCCAGCTGCAGGCAAGCACAGGAAGCTCCAAATGACCGGAAATGAGGGTTTCCAGAAAAAAAAGAAAACCTCCTAACCAAGATAAGAGTGAGCATTACCAGCACTTTCTCTGATAAAATGATGCCCTAGGGAAAGAGGAGGTTCACGTGCTTGGTTTGCTCCGTGGCTGACACAGGGAAACTTCGGTGGGGAAGTGTGGCAGGGCTGTCTCACCTTAAGGAAAAAGTAAAAGAAGTTACCACCACTCAAGGAATGTGGAAAAGAAAAGGGTTGTTCAGATCAGAGTGCACTAGAGCAAGAAAGACCTAGCAAGCTTCCAAGAGAAGCATCAATGGGGGCGGGGGAGAGACAGGTTTTTATCAGAAATAAGGCTGTGGGAAGTGGTCCAAGATGGCAAACGTGGGTGCCTCAGAAATGCCTTTTCCAGGCCTTCCGGTTCCCTGGTGCTTTCAGGATCCCTGTATTGTAACTAAAGTTGCAAATGGTTAAGGTCTCATGCAGGCTTCAGAAAAGACCCTTCAGACTTAGCTAACAATATCTCTGTGTTTCAACCTTCTGGGATACATTAGGGGAAGACGGGATGGCTTTTGTGTTTACTTTTATCCCTTGCTATAGGGCAGTACCTCCTGACTGCCCAGCATAAGCTAGGCAGAGGTGTGTGCCAAGGAAGTTTAGGTGCTGAGAATTTTCACACTTACGTCACCACAAGGCAAAGCTCAGGCCCCAAGGGGGAAGACAGCTGGGTGAGCCAGGTCCTGAGGAGGGGAGGGGAGGGGCCACACCTGTAGCCCTTCCCAGTCCTCCTGGAAGCCCCGCAGGCTGCAGCATGCTTACTGAGCCACCTTCCACAAACCTCAGGCAGCGGTATGAACCCTGAGTATTATAAGACGGGAGCCAGGGAAGACAGTGCTCCAGGGAAAGGCCACACAGGATCAGAAGCCCGAGCCTTGGGGGCTGGTGGCGATGGGAGAGGGGCTGGGTTCTCCAGCGCTCTCCTTCAACCCCCAACCCCTGGACACAAAAAAGCTCTTCCTGTGAGGCCTGCCCAGGATGCAGGAGCCAAACCTCAGAGGGTCTTAGCTTCAGAGGACAGAAGCCTGGGGTGCTGCTCTGTGACTCTGAGGAAGCAGCTTAACCTCCCTGTGCCTCAGTTTTTTGTCCAAATGTGATCCAGGACAGAAAACGAGTGATTTGCATCTGTGAGGTGAGTGGCAGTTTGAAAGCCCTTTCGCAAGCAGGACGGGAATAATCCACGGAGTGCCTACTGGGCCTGTGTTATTGTTCTAATATAAACATGTCTTTGTATCTGGAAACTGGTTTGAAGAAATGTGTCTGGTTGCCAAGTTGACAAGGGGTGGAATGTTACGGTTGATACATTGTGTCAACTTGGGGAGTCTAGAGGTTTGGCTAAGTGATTCGGCAGGAAGCCAGGGTGATTACTTTGTACACATCCTGAGCCTGTGGAAGAGGAGGGCATGGAGATTGTGTGAGAGGTACACGCCCCCTGGGTGGGGGTAGACTGTTTACAATGTAGGGGAGAAAAGGAGGCTGCTTGCAGCTATTCCTCCCTTTTTGCTGGTTGTTTTTGCTGTGCTGCGGCCATGAAGTTTGCACTCCCCCTTGTGCCACTCTGCCTCAGAAGCAGCGAAGTATGGATTGAAACCTCCACAAACTGTAAGCTAAATAAACCTTTTCTTCCTTCATTTTGGGCCTTGGGTATTTTGTCTCAGCAACAAGAAAAAAGTAACCAAGACAGCCTGCCAAGCAGTGAGCTCTCATCTCCTGGAGAAGGCTGCATTACCACCCCCACGGTACAGATGAGGAAACAGACCCAGAGAGGTTGCCTGAGCTCACGCAGCTAGCTAGGGCCTCGGTGAGCACAAGCAGATGCTGTCCTGGTTTTAGGAACTGAGATTCAGTTGAATGCACTTGCCCAAGTTCATTTGCTCTGCCAGTGTCAGTTGTGAGCCAGGCTCTGTGCCCTGGGTGAGCAAGGGTCTTGTCGCTGGGTGGCAGTGTGAGTCTTTCCCAGGTCCAGGTTTCCTGCTTCCTGAACAGAGCTGAGCAAGACCCACAGAAGGAGTAAGGATGGCAATGATATATGAAAGGAAAGCACACGCACAACATGGAAGCAGCCCAGGAGGATGCCGGAGAGCGCACCCAGAGCAGCTCTGCCTGCTGTTGGTTTCGAAGTATCTACTGGGATTTTCCCCTGGCACCTAAGGGGGCTCTGTCAAGTAAACTGAAAGTTTCCACTCTCGTTTTGTTTGTTTGTTTGTTTGTTTTTGCGGTACCGGGGATGGAACTCAGGACTTTGCACTTGCCAGGCAGGCGCTTATTCCACTGAGCACATATCCCCAGCCCTCCACTCTCACTTTGGGAGTGAAAGTTTGTGAATTTAAATTCTAAACTGCAATGTAAATGATATTATAATGACCATGGGGTCGCCTTCACTTACTCTGAGCCAGTCTGAGCGCATGCTCCTCAGGCTCAAGCCGGAAGTCAAGGATTGTGAAAAGGGAAAGAACACATTTTTTCGGCTGGTGTCAGGGTATGAGGGAGAGATACAGACACAAGATGCAGACGCGGATATGGATGCAGATACAGACACGAACACATACAGACAGAAACATCACGATACTGAAATTTCCCAGAAAACACTCCTGACTCTTCACTAATTACAAAACAGAAATCTCTCCAGTGGCCAAGGAGGGATTTTGCATTGTATTTTTGTCTCTTTAGAGATAAAATACTAGGTTCTTTGGTGTGAGAGCTTGATTTTTATCTTTGCCCATGGGGGGATCAGAGGTATGAATGTTACTAACCCTAATAAAATTAATTGGTGGTGTTTCTAGCAAGTAGGGTCTTCTTTCAAAGGTAGAGGGCTGGCCTTATGTGGTGGCATATGCCTTCAATCCCAGCACTCACGAGGCTGAAGCAGGAGGATCACTGTAAGTTCAAGGCCAGCCTGAACTACAGAGTGAGACCCTGTCTCAAAAAAAAAAAAGGGGAAAGCTTACAGGAAATGGGTATGCAAAGCCTCCCGGGCACTCAGGATAGCCTTTGGAATCATGCAACCTTCCCAGCCCCAAAGAGATGCCCGCTTGGGGTTGCTCTCCTTGGGCATCCTGCCATGTGAGCTCCCAACCCTCTTAAAAGTTCAGAGAAAACATAGGGGATGCACAGTGGAGTAGCCCTTTCATTATTTGTATTACAAAACACTATAAGCTAATTCTCCCAAGTCAACACATGTATTCTCATCTCACTTAACCAATGAAAAAGTCACAAAAAGTAATACGCCGAACATGGTGCCCCACAGTGGAGGCACCAAGGTGCAGAAGGCAGAGATCTGACCCTCGAGGGACTCGCAGGCTCCCGCAGGACACAGACACGTGACAGTCCCGCGGACCAGGAGTGGGTGACACAGAACTGCCGGATACAGGAAATGGGTGAGCCAAGAAGCAGGGAGCTGCTTTCATTCCAAAGTAGTCCTTTTCCTTCTACTCACTCCCAGCTATTTGTTCAGTTTATAAACACCTGAGTCTGCTCAGATACTTGTGTCATTTCCCAAGCACGGTAACACCTGGCTCATGCTTCCCAGGCGTTTGTGCCCGGAAGGAATGGGTGAAACAAGTGTATTCAAAAGAAATGGAGTGGTGCACACCTGTCCTTTTAGCACTTGGGAGGCTGAGGCAAGAGGATCACCAGTTCAAGACCAGGTGGGGCTATGTAAAAAGTTCGAGGCTGGCCCGGACTACACAGCCTGCGTCCTAAGAAAAACCTGTGTTATATATTTTATTCATGAAGATTACGCAGGTAAGACTCTCAGAGGAGGTCATAGACAGGGCAAGGGGATCCAGAAGCTGGTGCACTCAAAACCTTTGCCCAGCACCCCATGTAAAAGATAGAAACATTAGAAATGAAATGAATGTAATGAAAGCCGAGTGGGCATCTGATAAAAAAAATTGGTTTTTTTTAATATTTTAGGACCTCAAGCCATGTTTATTGATAAATTCTATGATTCTGTAGATTTATTGCACTTTTTCCCACATTGCCATACAATCAGGCAAATTAAAACTCTCAACCCACACCCCAGGTCCCTACCCCAAACCCAAAACTAAAGAAAGAACCAGGGCAAAGGAGACTGTTACGGTCAGAGACGAGATGGATAACCCGGCCTCCCCGCCCTGGACCACTCAGTCCAACAGGAAACGGCTCTGGTAGAGGATCCTTCACAAGTGCCAGGACAAGACACAGGGACTTGGTTCTGTGATCACCGTCAGTCCCCGCCATGGCACTCCCTGAGGTTCTCCGGGGCCGGCCAGCACCAGCTGAGAGGAAGTGACAGCTTCCAGTGGCCAGGGCTGAGGGCTGAGCCCCTGCGCGCGGCTCTACAGCGTCCAGCATTTGAATGCCGCCTTCCATCCCAACAGTCTGCACAAGTAATTTAATATGAAGGCCAGAAAAACAATCCTTGAGGACAGGTACAAGGGACCAGAGCCACTAAAACACCTGACCCAAGCGTAGGGGAGCAATCTCTACCTCTCCACGTCCATTTGCCGCCTGTCCCTGCACATGCCAGGCCAGCTGCTCCCTTCCCAAGTTCCCAGCTCCGGGATTTGGTTGTGCAGGGGCGGGTGGTGGGGGTGAGTTGGTGTCCACTCAAAGGGCGTAGTGTTGCCGTGGGACCAGCAGAGGAGAAAGGACTTGGCGATCTCCACGGAGAGGGTGGTAGGAACCGAGGGAGCAAAAGCAGGGGACGGTTTAGCAGACTTAGGGCTGGTGTGCTTAGGCTGGAGGAGGGCGAAGAGCACCGTACGATGAGGAAGTTAGAGGTCGAGTTCGGAGGACAAGACGGTACACTTCAAACTTTGGTGGCGGAGATCCCAGCTATCGAGAAAGGGTGCAGCTCGGCAGGGAACCTACTCAGGAGGTGTCTTCCACGGGCGAGAGGGTAGAGCTAAGTAGGTATGTTTGGGCTGAGCCGACCTCGGGGAGCTGAGCGCTGTGGGGGAGGATGGGAGAGCCAAGCTGAGCCAGAAGAGGGGAACCTGGAGGGTCGGTCTGGGGGAGGTTTGCGCGGGGAATCGGGGTTGTCACACGGGGTAAGATGAGTGGCCACAGAACCGTCGCGAGGGAGCGGTGCGGAGAGGCTGGGTCCGGAGCCCACCACCCGCCCGCGGCACTCCTGTTCTGTCCTCCTCGCTGTCTGGCTCCTAAATGACCACAGAGAGGAAGCAGCCGGGGCTGGCAGTGCAGCCGGAAACCCCTCAGCCTGCCCTCAGTTTAGTGAGAGAAACCGCGCTGCGGCGCCTGACGTCATCACGCCGGTCGACGTCCTGCCCCACCCCTCCGGCCCTCAGAGCCAATCGGGAGCCCCAGAGCAGAAGCAGGGTGGGGCCAGCTCCTCCTAGAAGCTAAGGTGCGGACCACCTGTAGCAGGGGAGTGGTACAGGCGGCGGCGGGGACCAGGAAGTTCTCCCCGCAAGGCCCCGGAAGCCAGAGTCCTTCAGCGGGTGGGGCGCAAGGTATAATTTGCCTCCAGCAGATATACGTCAGACCAGGTCCTGGCTTCTGGATCCCCGACCTAGCTCGGCCTGGGCACTAACTGCGCGACTTGAGCTGTCACTTCCCCTCCCTCAGCTGACCGTTGTTAGCCAGTAGCCACCAAGATGGGGCAGGTCCCAGGGCACCTCAAGTGCAAGAGGTTTCTCACCCTGCCTGCTTATGAAGGGGACTGCAGTGACGCATCTCCGTTCCTTTCTATCCAGAGGCTGGAAGCCCGGGAACCACACTAGACTCGGGCCGGGATGGTGCTGCCAGTAGAATGAACGCACTGGTGCAAAATCTGGACGCGGAGAAGGCGTGGGGGCCCTTCTTTCCTCGTATGCAGCTGAAGATGGGCACGCCCAAGGGGCCGCCTGGACTCCACATTCCCCACAAGTCACCAGCCTGGGGACTGCGGGGTACATTGACCACAGCAGTGTTTCCTAGCGTCCTGACTTTTTCGACTCTCTGGAAAGCAGCCCTGATAAAGTAACGTGTAAACTAGTGCTGGGATACCCTGCCCCAACTTCCCCAACTCTGGCCCCTCTGATGGTAAGCACTCATGGGCAGTGCCTTTGTCTTTGAAATATTACTGCTTTCTGATCTTCTGTCTGAGGTAGTTGTGGAGAATCATGGTTATTTTACCACTGTTTAAAGGCTGCATTGCAGCAGTGGTGAGTGTAGAAATTAACTTTCTACATTACTACATGACCTAACTGCTTGTCATGTCTTCACACTATTTCTCCCCTCTCCCAGTATAACATCAGAAGTCCCTTTCAGGTACACACACACACACACACACACACACTCTCTCTCTCTCTCTCTCTCTCTCTCTCTCTTACATAATTTTGACCCCTTTGATCATAACCCTAGTTAGCCTGTCAGACTTGTTCATACACACACACACACACACACACACACACACACACTCTCTTACATAATTCTGACCCCTTTGATCATAACCCTAGTTAGCCTGTCAGACTTGTTCTCTGGTGAAGGACTTTTTCTTTCTTAATAATGCCAGGAAGCCACTGCACCCTGTTGAACCAAACATGACTAGTCTTCAACACCTGCCTGTCCTTGGAGCTGAGATGGATGACAATACAACCACTGTGGCCTGACCTGGCATGATGTTTGCAGACACTTCCCTGATAGAAACTGAGACCCACACAGAACCAGACCAGACCTTCTGACATGAGAGAAGTCTTCATTGCGGGAATGGACAGAGTAGCAGACTGCCTAGTGGACCAAGGTAGCACAGAGCTGGGCAAAGTGCGGGGTTTTAAACTCTTTTTCAGGGTGGGTGTCGGTGGGCCAGAACAGCCCGAGCCGGGGGTGGTGGTGGTGTCTGAGGGTCAGAACAATTGGAGCAGGGTGGGTTGTTCGTGGGCCAGAACAACCCAAGTGAGGTGAGCTGTTCATCAGAGTCCTTCCAAAGTAGATGAGGGCGGATTTGGCTTTTGTGGCCGAAGGGAACTGAAGTAGAACAGGTTAAGGGAAGGACAGAAATACTGAGAGTTAAAGTTTTCCTACAAGGGGGGTTGGCTGCCTCGTGACTTATCACCACCACCCCCACGCACACACGTTAAAATCAAATATAATGTCAGCCTTTAACCAGTCCTCTCTTGGACTTCCCCGTTGCTCTCTTCCAGGGGAGCAATACACTCCTCACTTCTCTATACTCCTTGACTACTGGTAGATTCTGTTTACCGCCCATGGTGCCAGCCTTGCACAGCAGTAGTGTGACATAAAGAATATGTTTTTGGTCTCCTAAATCTTTGTAATTCCCTGAGCAGTAAGGGTGCTGGGAGCATCTTCTGTCCTCACATTGGTCTCTAGCCGTGGTTCTGCACAGAGAATTCCAAAGTCCCTTGGAATTTTCTGTGAGATAGGGCACCTTTCTTTCCAATGCGCAGCAACTCTTGGTGGGCTCTTGGTTGGAAGGTGGTCACTGGAAAGCTAGTATCAAGCAGCTCTCTTTCTGCCAAACTCTTATTAAGGTCAACATGCCTTTCCCGTTATGGAGTTTGAACTGGCGTTGTGACTTCAGTGTTACTGAAGAGCTGAGTACCGCAACTTGACCAATCGCTGGCGCTTGACAAAGAGCAGCAGCCATCACCCTCCCCCCCCACACTGTCATCGATCTGTCCGTCTTACATCCCAGTGTCCACTCACGGGGCAGCATCATAGCTAAGGGGCTTTGGAGTCTTTAACAGTGTAAGGTTAAAATCCTAACTTGGGGTTAGGCCTTGGGCAACTAGGCAGGTTGTTTATATTTTCCAGTTCTGTTTCCTGATCTGTGAAATGATAACATTTCAAAACAAAACAAAAACAAAAAGTGACCTTCATTGATCATTGGGCTAAACGATATAAGACTAAAAACATGCCAAACCCAGGTCTGGCACCAGGGAAGCCAGTCAGAAGTAGCAGGTGCCGCTGCTTCCTGTCATTCCTACTATTGAGTGTGGGCTTTAAATCCAGGAAGGGCGTGTTGGCTTGCTTACCTCACCATGCAGAGAGACACTTAGTTTTCTGCCTCTGCTAGGACCTGTGGGAGGTGACTTGGCAGCCATCAGAACTGGGGTCCCTGCCCAGCATCAGCTAAAAGACCAGGCAGATGAGCCCTGATGGCTATGCCCACTGCCCGGAACCCTTCCCAGCAGGACCAGGGGCTTCCCACCAGGGTCTGGAACGTCTCGGTGGCCTGGAGTCCTGCAGGTGGAGTGGGGGGGCAGGAAGTCCGCAGGACCGCAGGAGCAGGCGGCCCCAGATTCAGGAGGCTGGGTGGTCCCTGGGAACTGTCGATTGGACCCCATACCTGTGTTGGAACTGATGCCTGTGAGGGCCTTCTTGGAATGACTTCTGTCCCACACTCTTCCCACGCCTCCCTACTAGTGTGAATTTTCCACCAGTGCATAAGGTTGGAGACTCCCTACAAGGACAGGACACTTGTTCACGCCTGTGTCAGGGCTGGGAAGAAACGCAGGACTTGACCCCAGACAGGGCAGTAGGCACAGCGACCCATATATTCTGGTGCCCCTGGGAGAGGGGCAGAAAGGTAGGGGATCCCAAGTGCAGGTCCGTGTGCACTGTGGAATGACTGGCACACCGCCCTCCTCCTCCCTCCCTCTTTCACATCCTGGGGACTGGACCCAGAGCCTTCGCACCGAGCTGCACCCCCAGCCCTACTTTATTTTTGTTGCAGAGGGTCGAGCTCTAGGAGAGCTAGACTTCAGGGGAGCTTCAGGAAGAACGTGAGTGGGCTTTGGAGAGGTTCTTGGGACCTGTGTAGGCAGGTGGAGTGGAGGGTTTCGTGGCTTAGAGACATTGACAGAGGCAGCAGGCGTGCCTGGGCACCGAGGGACTGCCGCGGCCGTAGGGGTGGCTGGTTACTAGGCAAACAAACAGCCAAATGAATGGCAGTAGGGTTGACTCCACATCTGCTCAGTTGGCCTGAGAAACAGGGCACTTGTAACTGGGCGCACCAATCTCATCACTGGCATCATGGAAGTCGAGCTGCTGGTTCACACCACTCCCTGGGAAGACCACTCTGCAGGTGGTACGTTCTTCGTATCACCCTCTGGCACTGACACGAAGCCCCTTAAATTGGAATGGACCAGGCTCCTCTTAGTGGCTTAAGAGGAATGTCAAGTAAGAGGTCGAAGTGGCGTGGACGTTCACTCTGTGCATTCCGAATCTGTTACCAGGACAGGACGCAGGCAGCCAACATGAATCAGTGATCCTTAGCTTCGTGACACAGAGGATGCTGGTCACAGCAGTACCAGAGACAGAGCTATTAATGGCGGGATGGATATGTACATACAGACATATTCGGCAAGATGTGGTCTGAAGTTTAAAAAAAAAAAAAAGGGAAGAATAATTGCTCAAGCAGCGGAGGGGAGGGTCAACACCAAGTATCCAACGCGCCCTTTTTCCGGGCAGCTCACAGGTTCTTGAAACCGCAGCACAGCTGAGGGGGCTGAGCGTCTCTTCCTGCGAGGACCCTGCACTCTGGCTGCAGGGTGGGGTCCTTCGTCAGCGGCAGGGACGAGAGCTAGGGGTCTCGGCCAAGGCGATGAGGCTGGGACTCGGGGCGGCGGGAGGCTGTTCTCCCTGCCCTCCCTGCTCTCGCTGCACCCAGCCCCTCGTGCATCCTCACCGTCTGCGGCCGCTTCTGCTTGCCGGGGCCTCCCCGCCCTCGCTGCCGGAGGTGTCTCGGCCCCACCACTTCAAATCCTTCTGGGCCTGCGACACCTCGGCTCCCTGCTGCGCACCGAGGAGCGTCAGCAGGCGGCGCGTCCTGGAGCTGAGCCGGGCACAGGCGCGGGGCGCGTGGGGCTCCACGCAGACGTCTTCCAAGTGCGGACGAAGTGAAAAGCGAGCCCTGCCGCACCCTCGCCGTCGGGGGAAGGGGCTGGGACAGGATGGGGAGGTGAAGTCTTAGGACCGCGACTCCGGGCGCACGCAGGTTGCAGCAGACACAAGGCGGATCTCCCGGGAGGGCAACGCAGGCGACACCGCCTTCCTCCGCAGGGGCCCTTCCTGCGCATGCGTGAGCTTCCAGCCGCTGCGGCTCAGGTGCGGACTATTTCCTGGCGCGCGTGCGTTTGCGGCGGGGGACCCCGCAGGGAGGAAGCGGCGGACACCCCCTGTCCCGCTGTGCGGCCGGCGCTTCCGGTCAGATGCTCCGTCCAGGCAACCCCCGAGCCGCTGCTCCAGCTCCGTGGCCCTGGGGACCCCGAGGCTTCTGTGAGCGGCCGGGCGGCCCGCCCGTGCTTGAGCTGCGCTGCCCGTGACCTTCTCCTTCCCTGCGGATCCTCGGCCACGTGGTCTTCCTGTGTGCGTTTTTATTTCTTACCACGTGCCTAGAAGTGCCATGAATTTTATACATTGCAACTAGGGGGCTGTCATGTTAATAATGGCAAAATTTGCTGCTGTTCTTAGGACAGGGTCTGGCTGTGACCACGCCCTCGCTTCGTCTCCCTCACTGACTCCGCAAGCGCCGCCTCTGTGGAGACGCGCTCAGCTCCCTGAGAAGCAGGGGCCAAAGCATTGCTTAGTGCGTGGCTTCATTTCTATGAGAAGCCAAAGTGTAAATAAAAAACACACTTATAGATGACAGGAGGTCAAGGGATAGGTCTTTCTCACATTGGAAGGGGACCAAGAGATGGAAGGGCAGAGGAGGAAGGGGAAGAGGATGAAAAGGGTGAAAAAAGATGTGCTATGCCCATGGACCAAACCCCCACAAGGAATGAAATAGTTAGGTACTGCAGACATGGACCCATAAAAGTAAACAAAGTATACATACATACATCAACAAACTAGCAATAGAAGGATATAGCCTCAAACTAATAGAGATTTACCAAAACAAAACAAGAAAAATCAAGAGTTCTATCTTGCAGCAGATTTAGTGTTTCTGTTTTAATATGTAGATCTTTGATCCATTTTTATTTTAGTTGAGTGCACGGTGAAAGATGTGGGTCTAGTTTTAGTCTTTGGCATGTGCAGAGCCAGTTTTTCCAGCACCATTTATTAAAGAGGCTATCTTTCTTCCAGTGAAGGTGTTTGGCACCTTTGTCAAAGAAAAGGTGACTAAGTATGTCTGCAGTTTTTTCTGCATCTTCTAATCTGATTCACTGATCCTTGAGTCTGTTTTTTTTTTGAGGGGGAGGGGTTGCCAATACCATGCTGCTTTTATCACAGTAGCTTTGTAGTATAACTTTAAATCAGTCATTATGATGCCCCCTGCGATAGTTCTCTTTCTTGGTTGGGTCATTCTCTGGTTTTGATATCAGAGTAATGCTTGCTTCCAAGAATGAATTCAGGAGTATTGCTTACTTTTTAATTTTATTAAGGAGTTTGAGAAGTAGCAGTATTAGGTTGTCTTGGTTACTTTTCTCTGGTTGCTGAGACAAAATACCCGTGCCCAAAATTGAGGAAGAGAAAGTTTATTTAGCTTACAGTTTGTGGAGGTTTCAGTCCATACTTGGCTGGCTCTGAGGCAGAGTAGCACGTATGGAAGAGGGCAAATGTTCATGGTGGGAGAGATAGCAAAGCAACAAGAGCAAAGGGGGAGCAACAAGCCTCTTTCCCTCCCTTATATTGTAAGTAGGCTGCCCCCACCTATGGGGCATGTACCTCTCACACTCCATGCCCTCCTCTTGCACAGGCTCAGGATAATACAAAGCAAGCACCCTGGCTTCCTGCTGAGTCACTTAGCCAAACCTCTAGACTCCCCAAGTTGACACAATATATCAACCACAACAATCCACCCCTTGTCAACTTGGCAACCAGACACATTTCTTTAAACCAGTTTCCAGATTCAAAGACATTATATTACATTAGAATCATAACATTTTGCCCCCCTCCAAAAGACTCATGCACATCCCTTTTATTCAAAAGGCATTTAGGCCATCTGCAAGAATTGCCAAAACAGGGCTGGGGATATAGCTCAGTGGAATAAGCGCTTGCCTAGCAAGCGCAGGGTCCTGAGTTCAATCCCCAGTACCACAAAAAAAAAAAAAAAAAGAATTGCCAAAACATTGCTGAAAAGTCCAAGTCTCTTTTCTCCTCTGAGATGTAAGGTACACTCTTAGATGCAAGCCCCTGTACAAATGAAAAGTTAAACACTTCCGACATTTAATGGCACAAAATAAACATCTTCATTCCAAAAGTTGCAAATAGGAGAATACAAAGCACTGGAACCAAAGCAGTCCTTCTTTCCAGAAGAAACCTTGTAAACTCTGTCTTTTCTGGCAGGATTTCTATCAGCCTTCTGATCTTTTGAACTCTGACCAGAATCTCCCAAACAGAACAACTGAAAATGTTGAAGCTCTACTCTCTCAGGCAACATCTTCAAACCTTTCCATATATTTCCCACAAGCCATTTCCAAAGGCTTTTGGACCACATGGTCAGGTATAGTCATAGCAATGACCCCACTCCTGGTACCAAATTCTGTCTTGGTTACTTTTCTTTCATTCCTGAGACAGAAATACCCAACACCCAATATTGAGCTATTTAGCTTACAGTTTGTGGACGTTTCAGTCCATACTTGGCTGGCTCTGAGGCAGAGTGGCACATATGGCAGAGGGCAAACATTCATGGTGGGAAAGATAGCAAAGCAACAAGAGCAAAGGGGGAGCAACAAGCCCCTTTCCCTCCCTTATATTGTAAGTAGGCTGCCCCCACCTAGGCAGTGTGTAGGTCTCACACAATCTCCATGTCTTCCTCTTGCACAGGGTCAGGATAATACAAAGCAAGCACCCTGGCTCCCTGCTGAGTCACTCAGCCAAACCTCTAGACTCCCCAAGTTGACACAATGTAACAACCATAACATAGGTCTTTAAATTTCTTGTACAATTCAGCAATGAATACATCAGGGCCCGGGTTTTTCTGTTAGTAGGTTTTTAATTACATCTTCAATTTCATTGATTGATATCAGCTTATTTAGAATTTTTATATCTTCTTGATTTAGCTTTAGTAATTCAAACGTATTTAGGAATCTGTCCATTTCTTCTTCATTTTCCATCTCAAAATAGATATAGATGGTTACTTTTCTCTCGTTGCTGAGACAAAATACCGAACACCCAAAATGAAGGAAGGAAAGGTTTATTTAGCTTACAGTTGTGGAGGTTTCAGTCCACACTTGGCTGCTTCAGAGGCACAGTGGCACATGGCAGAGGGCAAACTGTTCAGGGCAGCAGAACACAGCAAAAACAACCAGCAAAAGGGAGGAATGCCTGCAAGCAGCCTCTTTCCTTCCCTTACACTGTAAACAGCCTACCCCCACCCAGGGGGCGTGTAGCTCTCACACAGTCTCCATGCCCTCCTCTTGCACAGGCTCAGGATGTGTACAAAGTAAACACCCTGACTTCCTGGTGAGTCACTCAGCCAAACCACCAGACTCCCCAAGTTGACACAATGTATCAACCATAACAATAAGGTTGGCTAAGGGTTTGTTAATTTTATTTAATCTTTGAAAAAACCACTTTTCTTTCTTCTTCTTCCCTTTCTTCCTTCCTTTTTTCTTTCCTTCTTTCCTGCCTTCCTTCCTTCCTATCTTTTTTTGACACAAATTCTCCTATGTAGTTCAGTCTTTTTCTTTTTTTTTTTTTTTGGCAGTACTGGGGATCGAACTCAGGACCCTGAGCTTAGCTAGGCAGGCGCTTATTCCACTGAGCTATATCCCCAGCCCTCCCTATGTAGTTCAGACTGGCCTCAGGCTCACTTTGTAGCTCAGGCTGGTCTCAAACTTGCAACAATCCTTCTGCCTCAGCCTCCTGATTGCTGAGATTACAGGCATGCACCACCACACCTGGCTAGAACCACCTTTTTGGTTCATTGATTCTTTGTATTGTTTTTTAGCCTCCTGTTGCTTTGATTTCTGCTGATCTTAATAATTTCCTGACTGTTACAAGCTTTGGGTTTGACTTGTCTTTCTTTTTCTAAAAGCTTGAGGTTCAACATTAAGTTGTTTATTTGAGCTTGCTCTGCTTTCCTCATATAGGTATTCACTGCTATAAATTTCCTTGTAAGACTGCAATCACTGTATCCCATAAATTCTGGTATGCCATATTGGCATTATTACTTACTTGTAGAACTGTCCAATTTCTTAATTTCATCTGTGACCCATTGATTGTTCAGGAGAGTGTTAATTTCCATGTGTTTATCAAGTTCTTGTGATTTCTTTTGCCGTTGATTTCCAATGTCATTTCACTGTGGTCTGATAATACGCATGGGATAATTTCAATTCCTTTGCATGTACTTAGCATGTTCTGTGAGCTATTATGTGGTCTATTTGGAGAACATCCCATGTGCAGCTGATAAGAATGTGTATTCTGATGTTGTGGAATACTCTGTAGACATCTACTAAGTCCATTTGTTCAAAAACTTGGCTCAGGCTGGGCATGGTGGCACATGCCTATAATCCCAGCAACTCAGAGGCTGAGGCAGGATGATTGCTGCAAGTTGCAGGTCAGCCTGGGCTACACAGGGAGACTTTATCTCAAAAAAACCAAAAACAGCAAAAAAAGTTTGGTTCAGTCCTAATAGTTTATTGTTGATTTTTTTGTCTAGTTGATCTGTCTATTTGTGACAGTGGAGTATCGAGGTCCCCCATTACATTTTTATTAGTCTTGTTTGATTTTTCATGTCTGTTAATATTTGTTTTATATAGCTGGGTGCACTGGTTTTTGGTGCATATGTGTATATGAATGTTATCTCTTCCTCTTGAATTGTTCCTTTTATAAGGATGTTGTGACCTTCTTTGTCTCTTTTAATCATTCTTGGCTTGAAATGCACTTTGTCTGCAAATAGAATAACTACCCCTGCTTTTTTCTGTGTTCCTGTCACATGGAGTATTGTTTTCCATCCTTTGACTTTTAGTCTATGAATTTTTTTAATTGTGTTTCTTGTATGCAGAATATTGTTGGCTCTTGTTTCTTAATCCATTCTGCTAGTCTGTGTCTTTTGATTGTTGAATTGAGATCATTAATGTTGATGGTTGTAACTGATATGTATTGACTTGTCCTTGTCATGTTATTTCCTTGTTGTTGGCTCCCTTCTCCTCCCCCTCTGTTTGTTTGCTTTGCCTGGTAGATTCATTCTGTTGGTGTTCATGGAGTTGTGTCCTTGTTATCTCTTTCTAGAATGTCCTTCAGAACATTTTGGAGTGCTGGATTGGTACTTACGAATTTCGTCAGGTGTTCCTGGTCATGGAAGTATCTTATTTCTCCATCAATTTTGAAAGATAGTTTTGTGAGGTACATCAATCTGGGTTGGAGGTTGTTTTCTTTCAGGGCTTGAAGTACTTTACTTGAAGCTCTCCTTGACTTGAGGGGTTTGTATTGAGAAATCTGTTGTGATTCTGATGGACTTTCCTTTAGAAGTGATTTGTTTGTTTTCTCTAACAACTTTTAATATTCTTTTCTCGTGTTGTATTTCTGGAATCTTGACTATTATGTGCTTTGGTGTAGTTTTTTTTATTATAGCTAACTAGAGTTCTATATGCCCCCCTTATATATAAGTCAAATTCTTTTTCCCTGCCAGGGAAGGTTTTTTTTATGTCATTTGCACTGTATTCTGCTTTTTTGCTGACTCTAATCAACTTTATGTTATCTTTCTTTGCATCATCTAGAGAGGCTGGATGTATTTTTCATGATTACTTGCTATTTTTAAGAAATCTTTCTTTTCATGAATGCTAACCACAATCCCATCTTCTATATCTCAGATTCTGTCTTCTGCTGGGTCATTCTGCTGCATATACTTTCAATGGAATTTTTAATCTCCTGGATATCTGTTTGAATGTTTTATAGATTCCATTTTTTTTGTATGTTGGGAATTCATAGTTTCCATAATTTTCCTAAGCTCTTCTTTTTTTTAAATCTGTATGTGCTCTAGAGTCATTAAGCATGTCTTTCATTATGGTCACCATCTCTGTGAGAAATTAGTTCTGATGTTTTTTTTATGTTTTTGAGATAGCATCTCACTATGCCATTCAGACTAGTCTTGAACTCACTTTGTAGCCCAAGCTGATCTTAAACTTGCAATGATCCTCCTTCAGCCTCCTGAGTGCTGGGATTACAGGTGTGCATCAGCATGCCCACCTCTTGATTTTTTTTCCTAGAGCCTCTTTCATCTGCTTAGTTACTTCCACTGCTAATCCTTCAAAGACTCCAGATGAGTGGCTTTCTGATTATTCCACCTCATTGCCCCCTTGGTTTGCCTTTGGTGAACATCTGGGGTTGCATCTCATTTAAATGTCTTCTCATTTTGTTTTGTTGTTGTTGTTGTTTAGTTTTTTTGTTGTTTTAGTTTAATTCCAGAATTGATGCTTATAAATTGCCTACAGTGAGTAGCTTTATTGCTAGTGTTTAAAACCTTTAGGAAATAACTACTTCTCAGAAGTATCTTCCAGGTGTAGCTGGTTTTGGGGTTTTTGAGTCTGTTGCAATATCTTACCTCTTCACTAGGTGTGGTGGCACATGCTTGTAATCCCAACACTCAGGAGGTTGGGGCAGAAGGATCATTGCAAGTGAATTCAAGGCCAGCCTGAACTACATAGTGAGACCCTGTCTCAAAAAAAAAAAAAACTTACCTCTTCAATTTATTGAGGGTAAGATGTTGCTGCCTACTTGACGCCCTTGTTCTTTGACACTGGCCTCTAGGATTGTTTATGACCCTTAGGCAATCTCAGTCTTGATATACTCAGAAGAATAGATGGTTAGAACAATTATGTCACTTTGGCTAAAGTGGTACACTGAGCAATAACAATAGCATCAAACATGGCCTAGAAAATGACAAACTGAGGAAACCATTAACTTGCCACCTTTAACCATATGAACAGATTTGTGGTTATATAACAAAATACTAAAACAAGCCAGAAAATTGTGTGCAATCAATAAACCCTCACTATGACAATTTTACCTTCAGGGCAGAAAATTTTTAAGGGCTTAGGAGGGGGGAAATGGAGAAATAGAAGAAAAGGAGATTAGAATCAAGGCTGGAGGACAAAGGAGGATCACCCAAACTTTGGGGAACTGGTACAAAGGACAGGAGAGAAAGAGAGAAAGAAGAAATAAAAACAAGAACAGAATAGAACAACAACAATAACAACAGCAACAACAAAAACCTAGACATCATGTTCACATTCAAATAAAAACAAGAACAAATGCTGGATGTGCTGGTGCACACCTGTAGTCCTAGCACTTGGGAGGCTGAGGCAGGAGGATCATTGCAAGTTCAAGACCAGCCTGGGCTACAAAGTGAACTCAAGGCCAGCCTGAACTGCCCAGTGAGACTCTGTCTCAAAAAGACACACAAAAAAGGGCAAATAGTGAAGAAAAAACAGACAAAAAAGAAACAACTAAAGAAAATAAAATTTAAAATGTCCACTTCAAGGTGTGCCTCTCCTGCCACTGGCAGACAACATGGGCAGACAGAAACCAGATCTGCATCGATCAACCCCAGCAAGCCAAGAGCAGCCCCTTGGTGGGGTAGAGGGTGATCTCAGCGAGCCCACACCCCTATTTCCCTGAAGTTCAGGCTGGCCTCAAGTTGGAAGACCTGAACCAGATCTGCCCAGCCTGCTGCAGTCCCACCTGCTGCAGGTTTAAATTCGGTTAAGAGCCACTAGGTGGAGCTACCAGCCATTCCAAGTCCCAAAGATCAATGGGCCTCTCTCCAAAATGGCTCCCAGACAATCACAGATCTCCCTCTCCTGTGGGAGATCTAAACGGGACAACTCACCAGCCATCACAGTGCAGTGTGTCCACTGCAGCCCACTGCATCCACTGCTCTGCTCCACTGGTACACTTCTCCATGGAGGCCTCTGGGGTCGCCAGCAGTCACTGTGTGATGGATTGGCCACTGGTGGTCAACTTACAACCCCCAGCTGAACTGAGTAAGCGTGGTACTGGGTGTGGGAGGCCCGCCAGGGTATTGTTACCAGCAGCATAAGAGGCAGAACTGGAGGAGACGGAGGCTGTTGGGAGTGGAGAAAGGCTGTTGGAGCTGGTGGAAGCTATTGTTTGTTTTGGAGGAGCTCGTCATGCTGGCTTTCCTGACGAACTTGGCTGTTTTCATTCTTCGAGGAGTTCGGGACCTGTTGGCACTGAGAGTGGCTTTCATTCATTTTGGGGAAGCGCTCGTCCTCACTTTGAGCATCGCTTCCTGGCTCCAGAGAGGAAGATAATGCACTGCTGGTCTCCAGGAGAAGCTTGCTATGTTGGCTTCCCTGATGGGAACTCGGCCATCTTGATCATCTGAGGAGCTCGGGACTGCACTGTTGCTGAGGATGGCTGTGATACCCTTTGGGGGAGCTCTAGTTCTTCTGAATGTTGCTTCCTGGCTCCAGAGGGGAAGATGGTGCGCTGCTGGTCTCCAGCAGAAGCTTGCTGGTTAGTTTCCCTGATGGGAACTTGGCTATCCTGGTCATCGAAGGAGCTCGGGACCTCACTGTGGCTGAGGATGGCTGTGATACCTTTCAGGGGAGTTCTGGTTCTTCTGAGCGTCACTTCCTGTCTCCAGTGTAGATCCCTCAGCCGCCTAGCACAGCTACTTCATCCTGCTGGCACAGACTTCCTAGATTCCACCACTGACTTTTGGGCCTTCCCAGCACAGATCCGTGAAACAGGCCTGCATGAGACGTTGTCATGGGCTCTGGGCCTCCAGTTGGATTTGGTGGGGGGCACTGTTATGAGCTCTAGGTATTCAGCTGGAATCATATAGGACACTGTTGCAAGGTGCAGGCCCTCGGCTGGATTCCTTGATCCTCGTGTGTGGACAGATTTCCTGCACTCTTTTGTATATCGTTCTTTGAGTGACTTGTAAATAATCATATAAAGTATGTGTCCTGCATTATATATTGTTTTACCCTGTATAATAACCCCAAACCAACGCACCATGCAACTGCAGTTCAAGCTGCCCCTCCCATGCAATGAGTCCAGACTCGGGGAGCAAGAACAGCCCTTTCTCTTTCTTCTTCACTGACGTTTCTCTTTTCCCTCTGGCAATGGGCTTCAGTTCTCACTTGATCCTTCCTAGATCCCAGGACCCTTTCACTCCTTCTTCTGTTCCCTTGTTGCTATATTCCAGTGTTTGGACACCAAATCTCACAGAGGTTCCTTCTCTGCTGCTCACCACTCCACTGTATTCCCAGAAGCCCCTCAAAATGAAACATTTTAAAAGGGTTGTAGATGTAGGTTATTGCAAAGGCCCTGGATTCAAGCCTCAGTACTGAAAAAGAAGGAAGGAGAAAAGAAGAAAAAAGAAAACAAACTAGCACTAATGAGTTTAGTAAGATCACAGGACATGAGATCACTTGCTAAAATTAGCTATATTTCTGGGCTGGGATGTCACTCAGAGATAGGGTGCTTTCTTAGCACATGCAAGGCCCAGGGATTGATCTCTCACACCAGAAAAAAAAATTAAAACTGGGAAGAAGGAAACAATCCCATATATAATAGTGCTTAAAGAAGAAAATACCTAGAAGTAAATTGACTAAAGAGGCACAAGATGGTGTGTCGAAAGCTAAAAACCATCACTGAAAGACATTAAAGATCAAAATTGTTGCACAGACATCTGCATTCATGGAGCAGCAGACATTCCTAGTAAGATGAACTAGTCTTCAAATTAATCTATGGCTTTAGCACAGTTCCTGTCAAAATCTCAGCTGGGTGGGCCAGGCTGTCTCTCCATGGCAGAGTGCTCACCTGAGGGCATGAAGGCATGAGGGCATAGGTTTCATTCCCAGCACCACAAAAGGAAGAAAAAAAAAATCCAGCTGGATTCTTTCCAAACATGGAGAGGCTAGTTCTGAAATTCACGCAGCAGGTCAAGGGACCCAGAATAGTCAAGACTATCTTTAAAAAGAAGAACCAAAGTAGTAGTTATCAAACTACCCACTTTCAAACGCAGCTGAAATCTAGAGCAATCAATGTGGTGCTGGATTAAGGATAGACTATAAATAAATAGGATAGAATTGCTAGTCTGGAAATAAATCCTCACTAATGATCAATTCATTTCTGAAACACTGCTAAAAAATTTGACATAGAAAGAACAGTCTTTGCAAGGGTTGCTGGGACAAATGGATCTCCACATGCAGGGTAATGAAGTGGAAGCCCTACACCACATGTAAAACTCCACACAACATGCATCACATTCCTAGTGTAAGAGGTGAATCTATAAAACCTTTAACGAAAACATAGGAGTAAGTGATCCTGACCTTGTGGGAGGCAACAGTTTCGTAGATGTGACAACAGGAGTACAAATAACCAAAGTCAAAATAGGTGGAGTGGATTTTACCAAAATGAAAACCTACTGTGCTCCCACTGGGCATGGTGGTGCGCTGCCTGTAATCCCAACAGTAGAAAGGCTGAGAAAGGAAGAATGAGTTCAAGGCCAGCTGAAGTACACAGTGAGTTTGAGGCCAGGCTAAGCTACTGTACCTAGCAAGATCCTGTCTCAAAAAAACAGAAGCAGCTGGCCATGGTAGAGCACGGCTGTAGAACTGAAACTTTAACCCCAGCCAGGGCAATTTAGTGACTTGGATAGACCCTGCCTCAAAAGTGAAGGCTAGGTATGGTGTCACATTCCTGTAATCCCAGCACTTAGGAGGCTGAGACAGGAGTAGTGCCATGTGTTTGAGGCCAGCCTGGGCTACATAGTGAGAACCTGTCTCAAAAAAGCACAAAACTAGCTCAGTGCAAAGGCTCTGGGTTGAACCCTCATTACCACACAAAAACAAAGAACAACAAACGTTTGTGCTTGAAAGAACACTAGTAAGAAAATGAAAAGATAGTAACAATGGGAGAAAATACTTATAAATCACATATCTGATAAAGGTCTACTACACATAATATCTCTAATATATAAAGAACTCTTACAAGTCAATAAAAAGATACATAACAAAGTTAAAATTTGAGACAATATAAATAAACATTTACTCAAAGGAGATATACAAATAGCCATTATGCACACATGGAGATATTTAATGTCTTGTTATTCTATAATGCAAATCAAAACCACAAGGATATACTTGTTTCAACTCACTGAGATGGCCATTATAAAAAGACAAATAATAACAAGTGTTAGCAAAGCTGTGGGAAAACTGGAAACCTCCTACAACATAGGTGGGAGGGTAAAATGGTGCAGTCACTATGGAGTTCCTCAAAAAAGTTCAATGTAGAGTCACATGTGGCTCAACAATTCCACTCCTAGGAATGCACCAGAATTAAAAACACATAAACACAAAAATTTACAGAAGTGGCATGGCCAGGAACTCTAAAAGTATCAAGTCCTTAGGAAAAAAAAAAATAGAACTATTTCAAAGGTCCTATTGAAGTTAGAAACCTATTTAAAATGTAAACCACAAAAACAAAACTGTTATCAGTCAGTTCCTATTACAATAGAACTTTGTATATAAAGTTACACAGAAAATTACTTATTTGTGTGGTGGTGCATGCCTGTAATCTCAGTACTCTGGAGGCTGAGGAAAGAGGATCACTGTGAGTTCAAAACCAGCCTATACCAGGAGACTGTCTCAGAAAAACACAACAAAAATAATTAAAAATGACTTGCAAAGCTACTCAGCAGCACTGGCCCCTATTAACAGTGTGAGTAGACCCTTCCAAGGTCTCCGGGCTTCAACCTTCTCCGCTGCAGAATGGGGGTGATAACACCAAGATTGCAAGAGCTGTTGAGAAAATGAAAAGAAAGTAACGTGTTTTGAGCATCTGCCATGTATCAAGCACTAGATGAAAAACTTCCAGCCCTTTAACCGACTTGTACATATACGTAATGTAGTGCCTGGGACATCAGCAACACCCCACAAGTGTAAGTACTACAGAAATGCTATGCGCTGTGGAGGGAGGGCTAAGCTTCCAGGAGCAGGGAAGATGACTTGCTATCAAGAGGAGGAATGAAATGCAGCTGGGAGAACTGCAGGACAGATGCTGGGGATGGTATTCTCAAACCTCTGAACCATTACAAATGAAACAGCCCACCTAGGTCAGCCCAAAGGACAAACCCGAGGTGCTGTTTGGATCTTTAGTTCGTGTGCCTCTGCATCTGAGAAGACGCAGCCAAGATTCCAGAACAGACCACACAGCGATGCTTGGCCCCTGAGCGAGCAAACCTGTGCAGCTAGTGTGAGCAGAGTCACGTTTGGTTGTGGAAGCATCACATCAAGGTGCTTGGAGGAAGAGCTGTAGAATTCTCCAGGGCTGTGGAAAATTCACCCACAGCAGTGACTTCTGGGGTGATGGTGACTTCCAGGTCCAAAGGATGAGATGTGGTGCTGGGCAGTGGTGGCAGCAGAAGCCTGATCCTGAGATGCTGGTGGAACTGTTGTATGTAATGGTCTGGAGGGTGAGCTAAACTGCCATTGGGTGGCTCACTTAAAAGTCAAAAACTGGGGAAGATATCATCTCATTAGATGGCCCCAAAGGTGGAGCTCCTGCTTCCCAGGGGAATGGAGATGGTTCCATGTTTTCAGGGGGATCTGAAGGCTGGGCTGAAATTATGCCTTATGTCAATTTAAAGTAACAGTAGCACTCATGGAGGGTCCTGAAGGCTGGGCTGGATTGGTACAAGCATTGCTGTTATGGCTTGTGTCTAGCTGTCCCCCCATACACCTCATGCAGTCATAGGTGGGGTTTTTCAGAGATGGCTGAACCTACAGTGTGTGATGCTGGAATTAAGGGTGTGTGATTACCAAATCAGTTTACCGATTGGTTTGGCAATAGTTCTGGGTGTGAATAGCGGGAAGGCCCGCCCTTAGTATGAGTGCTACCCACCCTAAGGTCATGTGGCCTGGATACAATATAAGGGACAGAAAAAGTGTTGTTTCTATCGCTTGCTGCTTGCTGCCTTCTGCCTTCCATGAACTGTTTCTCCTCTGTGATGCCCACCCTGCCTTGGAGCCAGCCAACTATGAACTGAAACCTCTACAAACTGTGAGCCAAGTAAACTTTTCATCCTGTGACTTTGGGTGTCGGGTATTTTGTCTCAGCAATGAGAAAAGTAACTAAGACAGTTGCCAATCAACTTAGGGTTCCTTTTCTCAATTCAAGTGGAAATTGTGAATCGCCAAAGTGCCACTCTGCCTGCAGCCTTGATGTCACCAGACAATGCTCGATACCAACAGTTGACACAGCCAGCTACTGGTCCCTGCTGCATCAGCTTGTGCTGGACACCACAGGTTGACTATACTGCACACTGAGCTTCTGCTGTTGGTCTTCATGGGCTGCTGGTCTCTGGAGCTTCTCAGTGTTAATAGCTCTGAGTGCTTATTTGCCATGTCTACCCTACTCAGGTTACTCAGACTCTAAGTAGATTTCAGGACTTTTGGAACACATGCTTTCTGAGCCAGAAGTAAGTCCTTACTGCTGTAGCACAGGGGGCCAGTACTCAGGAGGGAGCCCTCCTACACTAAAATCCAAGGAGTGCCTGGTAAGGACTACAATACTTATGTAGCAGTTTGCAGGCCCGTTTCAGCAAGGGTGAGGCTGAAGCCAGGGAATCTTCTGAACGGCTTGCTGTGAATGCCAGGTATGTGAATAAGGGGCCAGATCCTTCCCTTACTGATCTCAGACATCCAGGGTGCCCTCTCCCTTTTCAAAAACATGCCTTTTCTGTGTGAAGTGGTGGGAATGAGGGGGCAGGGTGCCACACTGCCTGCCTGGCTGCACTCATGCTGGAGTAGAGAATGGTGGTTTGATAGTCAGGGAGGACACTGAAGTAAACTGTTCTTGTCCATTGGGATGCAAGGGGGAGCAAAGGGGAGCCGGGGGAGGCACAGGCAGCTGCTGGCTAACCTGCACCACTCTAGGTGGCAGGGGAAAATGAGAGTCAGACTCTTCTTGTTTGTCTCAGAAAGCAACACTGGCAGGGGAGTCTGGGAACAGAGCTGAGCTCTCCTGTTGGCATGGAAAATGCTCCTCAGGAAGCTCTGCAGGCTGACTTGGCACCCTGCTATGGGGTGAAGAAGATTCATTCCTTCTCAGTACAGTTAGGCTGCTCAGTTGGACCCTCTTCCTTGTCGATGAACAGTCCAAACTGCTCAGGGGTCACTGAGGACTGAGCTGGGGCCCCCTGTTCTATTGAACTTTCAATTCCAACCTCATTAGTCATCTCTGGAGGTGCCACAGTGACACTGTCCAATGCTGGAGACTGAACTCGGTCATCATCTAGAGAAACTGTTGCATCAGGATGTTCTGGAGGCTGGGATGGGGTCTCTGGCTGGGCTGGAGAAGGTTCTACCACCTCAAGACTCTGGAGGCAAGGCTGAGGCCTGCTGCTGGCTTGGGGTAGGTGGAGCCTCTTCCCTGCCTGGTCAGTTATCATAACCTGCATCGCCACATTAACTGTGACCAACGGTAAGTGTGAGCAACGAGCTTCTTTCCTACATGAAGTTGGAGCTGCTCCCTCCTGAGGCACCGACAGCTGATCTGCATACTCCTCAGCAGCCAGTGCTGGCTGGGCCTGGGCCTCCTGCTGGGTGGAAGAAGGCTCCGTATGAGAGCTGACCTGCGACTTCTTGCTGAGGTGGAGGGGACTGGCCCTGGCAGTCTCTGAGTGGAGAGTCTGGGCCTCCAGCTGGAGCTGAGAAGATGCAGTTTGTCCAGAGGGCTCTGGAGGCTCCTCTGGGTTCTCCTGGGATTCCAGATCAAGGCTGTCATGGTATCCGCACTTGGGTCTACATAGTAGACTATGACTTTTTTTGCTGAAGCTTAGGTTTCAAAAGCTGATGTGGAGTGCTGACCTCTACCTTAGCAAGCTGAGCTAGCTCCTCCTTGGTCAGGTGTGAAAGAAACTTTGCTGCTTTTGACCTATGACCATCTAGAGGTGGAACAAGAATTTCAAAGTCCTGGTGGTCTGCAGGCTGATGTGGCCTGGCAGTCTGGATCTTCCTTTTGAGGTGAGGAGGCACAGTGAGAGCTCAATTCTGACCCCCATCGAGCATCAGAACCAGCTCTGCAAGCCTCTCTTGCCAAGGTAACTTGGCCCTCAGACTCTAATGTGGAGCAGCAAAAACAGGACAGAACAAGATTTGGTCACCATGACCCAGGCCAGTAGGGTGCCAATGCTGGGCTGCTGGAACATTTCTGGCAGCTCTGGATGGCCAGTGCCTTGGCAACTGCAAATGCCCCACCCTTTATTCATGACATCATATCTCAGGGCCACTTTATTAGGGTCAGGCCCACATGGGCTTGCCTGGCAAGGCGGAGCCTTTCCCCAGTGACCAGGCCAAACTGTCTTTCCCCAGTAGAGGTGACAGTGGCTTCCCACAGGGTCACCTTCCCCTTGTGCCCCAGGTTCCCAGCAGCCCACAAAGCGAGGCAGGGTGGAGCTTCCCAGGGAAGTCATAGGTGTGGGGAATGATGGTGATGAGTCCACAGTAGAATCTTGAGGCCTTCTAAACTATGCACAGGAATTACATATGTATCACTAACCACTTTTCACATCTTCAGTACATTTCTCCCCATCCCAGTATAACATCAAGAGTCCCTTCCAGGAAACACCCATATACATTTTATTTGCTCTCCTTGATTACTGTCTTGGTTACTTTTATCTGGTTGCTGAGACAAAATACCCAACACCCAAAATGAAGGAAGGAAAGGTTTATTTCACTTACAGTTTGTGGAGGTTTCAGTCCATACTTGGCTGCTTCAGAGGCAGAATGGCACATGGCAGAGGACAAACTTCATGGCCGCAGAGCACAGCAAAAACAACCAGAGCAAAAGGGAGGAATGGCTGCAAGCAGCCTTGTTTTTTCCCCTACGTTGTAAACAGCCTACTGCCACCCAGGGGTCGTGAACCTCTCACACAATCTCCATGCCCTCCTCTTCCACAGGCTCAGGATGTTTACAAAGTAAGCACCCCAGCTTCCTCCTGAGTCACTCAGCTAAACCTCTAGATTCCCCAAGTTGATACAATGTATCAACCATAACACTAACCTTAGTTCATCTATACATACTTGTTCATTCATTCCAGCACTATCTCTAGCTACACCACATGCCCTGAACCCTGCTGAATGAAGCCCCTCAGCCTTCAGGCAACACCCGGCTTTCCTCCAAACCGAGTAGACAGCAATAAAACCACCATGATGGGGTGAAAGTGGTCCAGACCTCCTCCCCACGTTAAAATCAAATATAAAAACCTCAGCATTGCACTATGAGGGTGCAGTCCTCCCTCGGGCTTGCTGCTGTTGTCTTGCCACTGCTGTCTTGCCGTGGATCAGTAAAATAGTTTTTTATGTCTCTTGACTATTAGTAAATTCATTTTACCATCCTCACTCATGCCACACCCCGCACAGCAACAAGGCAGGGCCTCAGGAGGCTCAGCAGTGCTGGTCTAGCCCTGGTCGCCTGATCTCCCGGCTGAAACCAGAGATCCTCTTCCTGCCCTGGGCTGAACTGACTGCTTGCAAAAGCAATCAACTTGAAAAACGAACTCCTCAGTTAGCAGCAGGTGCAACAGTGACTAATGACCACTTCCACAACCCTCCCCAGAGAGGCACTGAGAGCCACTGTCCTACCCCCAACGCTGCAGGGCTCCAGGGAAGCAGAGCCTCTCAGTACTGAGCATAACAGATAGGGACTGAGCCGACCTTTTTGCAGACCAGACCAGGACCTGCTGCTCCAGGCAGGAGGATCCCTCCGGAGCAGGAAGCCAGGCCTGAGATAGGATCAAATGGTGACCTGCGGGACGGGACCACACTACTGCTGAGCCTTAAGAACTGCCTCCGGCTTTGTGGGTGCAGTGTTGAACCCACCTCAGAGTGGGGCCTGCAGCTCCTCAGGCCGAGTTCCTTTCCTGTTGCTCTGACTTTCCTTACTAGAGGATGGGCTTGACCTTTGTCACAGCTTTTTTCTTACGTTTAATTAAAAATTTTTTTTTCTGAAAATTTATGCCCCCCCTTAGTATTGGGGGTTGGAACCAGATTCTTCACACTGAGCTACCTCCCCAGCTCTTTGTAATTTTTTACTTTGACACAGGGTTTCACTACATAAATAAAGTGCCCAGGCTGGACTTGAACTTTCAATCCTCCTGCCTCAGTTTCTCTCTGGAGGCTCACGCCACCATGGCCTGGTTCAAATTCATGCTTTAGTTTTAATATCCATTATTATTAAAGTAAGCTGGGCATGGTGGCTCATACCTTTAACCCCAGCACACGAGAGGCTGAGGCAGGAGAATCACCAGGAATTTGCTGCCAGCCTGAGCTACATAGTGAGTTTAAAGCCAGCCTGAACAACATAGGAAGACCTTGTCTCAAACCAGTATACAAAAAGTCCATTATCACCAAAGTAAAGACCCATAATGGCAAGTGACATGTTCATTCTCAACCTTCTGAGCAGATGTGTGGACCAACCCGTCCTGAGCTGCTCCCTTAGGGCATGTCCATCTCTTCCTATGCTCCAGGTGTATCTGGTGGCCCTCAGTCTCCCTCTGCCAGGGGCCACTCAGAAGCTGAGTTCAGTGAGACGTTTTGGATTTTCCTGGCCTCCTCCAACCCAAGGCTGATTGACCAGACCCTCCATTATCAACCTCAAAGTAAGCGCAAGGTGTGGGCCCAGCCCTAACCACCTGAAACACCCCCAAGTTGGCCACGCCCAGGAGTCCCTGGTGGGCCCCAGCCTGACCACTCCCCATCCCCAGTCCTGAGCCCTGCTTTCAATGTGGCCCCACAAGAGAGGCAGACACTGCCCCTCACAGCAGAAGACGCCTACAAAAGAACCCTGTGCACATCTGCAAATGTGCTCAGCCTGACTGAGCTTCAGTGAATGAGGTGCTCAGGAAAAACTCCCTGGAGAGGGAACTTTTTTTTATTTTAAAGACAAAAGAATGGAAACATATGAACCAGAATAAGCCATAAACAATACCAAAAATACAAAATTATACAGAATATAGTAGGGAATTAGCACTGGATGTTGTATTACATAATGTTACCTTCACATTAGTTAACACATAAACATTAAAGGAAATACCAAATTATAGAGAAGATAGTAGGGAATTAGCACTGGATGCTGTGTAATATAAAGTTATCCTCACTTCTGTTAATACAAAAACGATTGAGGAAATACAAAATTATAGAGAACATAGAAGGGAATTAGCTCTGGATGCTGTCCTACATAACGTTACCTTCACCTTTGTTACTCAGTTACACAGATGATGGCCCATTTGATCATTCAATTTTCTCCTCCCTCATCTCCGTTGCCCCACCACTCAATCAGTCATCTTCCCTGTGATAATAACTGTACTCCTGGGTTTATCTATACCCCTGGACTCTTGCCTTGGGAAGAGATAGAGCTGCCTCAGACTATACTGTAACATACATGGGTGTATACAAACTGCCATGGTCGGAGGTGGAAAAGCACCTATGCTCACAGAGGACCGCCCCACTCCGCCTCATCACCGAGCTATGGGTGGGGGCGGGTCCAGTCCGTGGGGTGCCCTCAGCGGGGCCCACAGCGGAGCAGCCTGGAGAGGGAACTTTTGAACCAGCTTCGGAGGAAGGGACTTAGGGCTGGGGATGTGGCTCAGTGGTACAGTGCTTGCCTAGCATGTGAAGGCCCTCAGTTCAATCCCCAGTACCAACAAACAAAACGGAGGAAGGGCCTTGTGGGACTGATGCACTGTGGAACAGCCTGGAGCGAGCAGAGACAATCACTGCAGAGCATGCTTTCAGCACTGGCTATTCTGGAAGCACTTTGCTGTGCCTCCTCACCAGAGGAGGAGAAGGGGCTAGATGAAGAATCGGAGGTACACGGAGGCCAAATGACTTGCCCAAAGCCACACACCTTGAAAGCTCTGAGCCTCACTCCCGCAGGCCAGGACGGGGCTGGTGACAAAGCCCAGGAAGCCTTGGCTCCCTGCCAAGTGGGACAGGGGCTAAAAAGAATAAGGGATTCGGGGTCCTGGTCTCTTCGGCCTTCTGGGGCCGCCTTCCGTAACCCCAACCCCGTCCGTCCCTCCTCCAGGGGTCCCCACCAGTCTCGCAGGGGACCCAGTGGTGATAGGCTCTGCAATGTGTAGGAAAGAGCTGGTGCTCAGAGCAGACCTGAGAACCAGGGCAAGGTGACCCTGTGCCAGAGGGTAGGAGCATTGGCCCAGGTGCCACTCACAAAGGCACATGACACAGGAAAACAAACCAGTGCGCGGGGAGAGCTCTATGTTAAGTGTGTGTCACTCCAGTTTTTTGCAGTACTGGGATGGGACCCAAAGATGCCTTATGCCAGGCAAGTACTCTGCCACCAAGCTACAAACCGTATTTTTTGTTTTTTGGGGTTTTTTGAGACAAGGCCTCTCTGTAACCCAAGCTGACCTCCAGCTTTTGACCCTCCTGCCTCAGCCTCCTGCACTACCACACCTGGCTTCAAAGTCCTCACTCCACAGCTCTGCTTCTGGGGTTTTGCAACAGATACGTATTCAGTTGGTATCCAGCTGAACTGCAGGGGAAGTTTAAAGCCGGGCCCCAGAAAATAGGGTGGGAGCTGCTCTAAATTCCTCTCGTCCCACCTGCAGATGGTCTTGCAGGGACCCTCTAGGGTGGAGCTGAGACTCTGGGAAGGGCACCCACTCACCCGCCACCACACTGGGCCTCTGCTCCAGTGGGAGGGGACAAGATGGCTGGCTTCTAAGTATCAAGGCCATCCTGGGTCCCAGGGACACCTCAGAGAGTGGCACACTGGCCCTGGAGCCGGGTCTGGCCAGGCTTCTGGCGGGGAAAGTCTTTCCCTGCTGCTCTGAGAGTCTGGCGGCCCTGTGCATCAGGAGCACCTTCCTTCACCAGCATATGTAGTAAGCAGAGTGGGGCTGAAATCACTCAGGGCCTCTGGAGGAAAGCAACCAGGAGACAGGGACCGGATCATGCATATAACCCCAGCGCTCTGGGAGGCTGAGGCAGGAGGAGCCGCCCTACTCCTTTGGCTTTACCAGTCCCGAGGCCTGTGGGCTCAGTCCAGCCCCATTTTCCTGCAATGCCAGGTTCCTCCTCATTGGTCCTCGCATGGGCTTTGCCAGCAGAGCAGACACTGGTCATGCTGGAGATACTTAACAATGTTTGATTTCAGGTTTTGGAGGATTTTTGTTATTTCAGGTTTTTTGTTTCTTTGGTTGGTTTGGTTTGGTTTTATTGAGTCAGGGTCTCACTATATAGCTCAGGCTGGCCTTAAACTTGTATCGATTTTCCTACCTCAGCCTCCTGAGTGCTGGGATTACAGGCATGGACCACCACATCTGCCTCAAGTTTCTTTTAGAAGAAAAAGCTGGGCATGCAGTGGAACACACCTGTATTCCCCCCCAGTGCCCTGGGAGGTTGAGGCAGGAGGGTGCTGTGAGTTTGAGGCCAACTTGGGCTGCATAGTAAATGCAAAGCCATCCTGTCTCAAAAATCCAAGAGATTTGCCAGCACCTGCCTGGCAAGCATGCAGTTGTGGGTTCAATTTCTGGTACAAAAAAAAAAAAGTAAATTCACAAAATGTCTCCTTGCTGATTCGGACAGCCTAATTTTTTTCTTTTTTCTTTTTTAACTAGAGCTTTGTGCTGGGCATGGTGGTCATGCCTCTAATCCCAGCATTTGGGAGGATGGGGGAGGAGGATCAATCAGCCTGGGCTACATGGTGCGACCGCGTCTCAAAAAGCAAAAACACAACTGGGCATGGTGCCACATGCCTGTAATCCTAGCACTCTGAAGGCTGAGGCAGGAGTATTGCTGCGAACTCCAAGGCAACCTGGCTCCACAGTGAGTTCAAGGTCAGTCTGTACTACCTAGTGAGGGTTGGGGACATAGCTCAGCGGCACAAGCGCCTGTGTGGCAAGCGCAAGGTCCTGAGTGCGATTCCCGACACCACATTAAAAAAAAAAAAGAGAGAGAGAAAGAAAGAAACGGACTACACAGTGAGACCCTCTCTCAAAACAAAGCAAAACAAAATAAAAGCTACACTGATACTACCTCTAAAAGGAAAGAAGAAACAACCACCAAAAGCCACGCGGCAGCCGAGGGAGTCGCGAAGGGAAGGATGTGACCAGCCCGGGTTGTGTGCCCCGCAGATGTGCAACTGAGTTTCCTGGCGTCCTGCACGGCAATGACTATTTTTGAGTGGTTGTGTCGGGAGCTGACCGGGTAGCACCCACCATCAGTCACACTTTTCTGGTCAGGAAGAGAGTTCGGTCCCGGGCGCGACCCGGGAGGACGGGGTCGGGGGGACCCGCACCACCCCGATCGATCGCTCTGATCCCCAGGTCACCGCGCCGCTGGGCGTTTTAGTTTTTTGTTGTTGTTGTTGTTGTTGTTTTCCGGTACCGGGGATCGAACTCAGGACCTTGCACTTGCCAGGCAAGCGCTTATGCCACTGAGCTATACCCCCCAGCCCCCCGCTGGGCGTTTGAATGCTGCCCTCTCTCCACGTCCCCTCGCTCGGTGGAAGCCAAAAACCACAGCGGGGGAACTCTTGTGTCTGAAAATAAATTATGGGGGAGGGGAGTTGAGGCAGAGGTTCATAGCCTCACTTACAATGAAGAATAATTATCCTAGTTCCCCGCTTTCCCCTCAGGTGACAGATACCTCAGGGAAACCCTTCGCTCTTCCTACACCGGTTACGTGTAGTCTCTCAAGAGCGCGCCTTTAGGAGAGAATAAATAAGCCTGTCTCATTGGCCATTTTCTATGTCAGTCTCTCAATTTCGCCGCGATTGGCGTGTTTTGAAAAACCGCCCTACTCCCGCCTCCCTTGCCTCATTGGCTCATTCGAGCAGGCCTGGTCAGCCGTTCGTTGGTGGATATAAAAGACCACCTACGATTGGTTTTTCTGGACGGAGCTGGTCAGTGATTGGCTTATCTGATTTGGGCGGGCTTCCGCGGGTTCAAAGAGTCCTAGGGAACTCTCCTAACCGCCGCGCGGCTGTGGAGAGTGGGTTAGGTGTTCTCACGGCTCGTGGCTTCACCGGTTTAGTCGCTCTCTGGGTTCTCGAGCCTCTTCACGACCGTCAGCATGGAGTTGTCCCCATTGCAGGTACAGCTGGCGGGAGGGGCCGGGCGGCGGCGGAGGCTGAGCGCGCCCCGGCCTTGTTCGGCCGCGCGTGAGGGGTGAGGCTGTGGGGCTGTGGCCAGGTCACGCTGGCTTCACGGGGATCGCGGCCGGTCTCCGGGTCGAGGGTGCGTCCTGGTGTGGATTTGGGCCCCTCGGGAGGAGCTGGCGGCCCGGGGCTCGAGAATGCCCTTCCAGCGACCGGAACGGCTTGGTGGCCGGGGGCGGGGTGACCAACTGCCTCCCTGGGTCTCTGTGCGGCGCGGGGACTTCGCGGGTGCGGGGTGGGCGTGACCGTGCTGCCCAACAGGGCACCGCGGGCTCTGAGTCGCCAGAGCTGTGGGCGCTGCGGTGGGGGAGGTGGGTGTGTGCTCCGCGGCACCGGAAACTGCGCGGGGCCGGGCTAATGTCGGGCCCACGGGGACGTACGATCCCCGCGGGGAGGACACAGGGAACCCGCCGCCTGGAGCTCACGTAGCCCTGTCTGCCCCAAGCTCAGCTCCTCCAGGCGGGGCCGGGCCAGGCGTAGTGGGCACGCCTGTCATTTCAGCACTCGGGAGACTGAGGCAGGAGGATCGCTGCGAGTTCGAGGCCAACCTGGGCTACAAAGCGAGCTCAAGGCCAGCTTGAACTGCTTGGCGAGACCCTGTCTCACAAAGACAAAAAAATTAAAAAAGAAACTCCACCGGCTCCCACTAGCAAGTCGCAGCGTGATGCAGTACGTTGAAGTGTATTGTTATTTCTGATAAACTTACGATTTTAAAATCCACCCCCCATGGCTAGCCTGTAAAAGAAAATATGCAAGTGAACAAAATTAAGAAAAATGAAGATGCGAAGAAAAGACTGTCTATTGAAAGAATCTATCAAAAGAAAACGCAGTTGGAACATATATTGCTCCGCCCAGACACCTACATTGGCTCTGTGGAAGTAGTGACCCAGGTAAAACCAACTCCATTAAATGCAGTTACATAGTGGTTGAAATAATGTAATTTTTCATATTAATTTTCTGTATCTCATGTACAGAGTTCACTAGAACTGGCCTATCATTTATATACATATGTGATTTAGTTAGTACTTAACCAAAGACTTCATAGTAATTATGATGAAAAAATATTTTTTTAACTTTTCTAGCAAATGTGGGTTTATGATGAAGATATTGGCATTAACTACAGGGAAGTCACTTTTGTTCCTGGCTTGTACAAAATCTTTGATGAGATTCTAGGTGAGTAAATTCTTTCACGTAAAAATCTGTCAGTCAAGTTCTTAAGTATCATTCCTACCAAATCCTCTGTAGTCAAAGCTACTATCGTTTCAAACAATTAGTTGGCAAAAGAGATGGTCTACTAAAATTCCAGAAGTTGAGTTTTTCCCTAGAAACAGTCTATGAACAAAAGTCATTTTTTAAAAACTGCTATGGGCAGGAGGTTGGGGGTATAGCTCAGTGGTGGGGTGCTTATGTAGCATGCGTGAAACCCTGGGTTCAGTCCCTGGCACTGTAACACACACACTCACACACACAATTGCTATAGGCTTTGCATACTGCCGCGTCCCTGTAATTGCAGCACTCTGGGAGGCTGAGGTAGGATTATTAATTCAAGCCCAGCCTGGTCAACTTAGCAATTGCCCTGTCTCAAAATAAAAAGAGCTGGAGATGTAACTGTGCAAAGGTCCCCAGTAGCAAGAAGAAAACAAAGTCATCGGACCGGGGAATGTGGCCTGGCGTTAGAGGGCTTGCCTGGGATCCACCAGACTCTGGGTTCAAACCCTACACAAGTGGAAAGGGCAGGGGTTGTTAAGGCCACTCCTTTGTTATTTGGGATTTTCTTTCTATATCTTAAAGAATGTTCTTAAAACACTAATGTGTATTTTATTTTCTTTCAGTTAATGCCGCAGACAACAAACAAAGGGATCCAAAAATGTCTTGTATCAGAGTCACAATTGACCTGTATGTCTCTTGCTTAGTTTTTCGTTATAGCTCCTTGTTATTGCCAGTTGCATTTATTTGGAGTACTAGTGAAAGTGCGTTTTTCCAAAGACAGTTTGCAGAGGTGCAGAGAGGCAGAATGGGAAAATGAACAACTATGGGTACTCACCATCTAGATTCAACAGTTGTCAGTATTTTTCCGTATGTGCTTCACCTGTATGTTTTTCTGAATTATTTCCAGATAATTCAGATACTATGAAACTTAATTTCTATATAACTTCAGCTACCATTTCCAAATTTCTCCAAGCATCCTGGGGAAAAGAGCTTTAACTTTTTCACTTGGTGCTATTTAAACAGCAAGCCAGCAGGTGGTGATAGAGAACAATCTCAGGTTTTTAAATGATGTTGCAAGTGCCCTTGGGTTTGTTCCCTTGTACTGCCAAGAAGTACCAGTATGTGCGTCCTGTTGTAACTTAAAACATGTCTTCTGTGAGTTAATCTAAAATAACTAAACAATAAATGTATCCAAGTAAGTTTTTAACATTGTTATTATGATGCAGAGACGTTTATAATGGATGTTTTTCTCAGTTTTCTGTTTTCCTCTGGTTTACAATGTGCTTTTTTGGGTGAGACGCTAAGGGAACTAAAGATACACAAATGATCCCCTTAAAAGTGGTGTAATAATATTGTTTTCAACTTTTTTCCCATTGGGTATAATTCATTTCCCTTTGTTTACCCTAACATTTTAAAATTTCATATTTTTTCAACATTATCAGTGTCTACACAGATGTTGGAAGAGGTTTCCTCCATCTCACCCCCAGCTCTTTTAGGCATATTAGGAACCAAGCCCAGTGGGAAAGGTTATCCATGCTTAATTTCAGGAGGTGTATTTGAAGAAATCATAATGAAATTGAGACTTGCAAGTTTATATTTTTTAGAAATAATAAGTATTTTTTAATGTTAAGCTTTACTTTAACGTGTTTTACAATGGCACTTTCAATCTTCTATTCTTAGAGAAAACAATTTAATTAGTATATGGAATAATGGAAAAGGAATTCCTGTTGTTGAGCACAAAGTGGAGAAGGTGTATGTCCCAGCTCTCATATTTGGTCAGCTCTTAACTTCTAGTAACTATGACGACGAAGAAAAAAAAGTAACAGGTAGAGTATTGAGGGAACTGAACATACTTATTGTTGAAAATACACATCTTTTAAATGACTATGTACAGCCAAGCATTGTGGCACACACCTGTAATCCCAGCACTCGGGAGACTGAGGCAGGAGGATTGCTGCAAGTTAGAGGCATGCCTAGGCTACATAGTGAGTTCAAGGCCAGCCTGAACTGCATAGCGAGATCCTATCTCCAATAAATAGGTATCTGGCATATGGGTTGAGAATATGAGAGTAACCCTCTATAATTGAAGTAATTTTACCATGATTAAAAAATAAAGCTGTCAATGAAATTATAATAAAGTAATGCTTTATATTTGTTGGCCCAGGCGGACGAAATGGCTATGGAGCCAAATTGTGTAACATATTCAGTACCAAATTCACTGTGGAAACAGCCAGTAAAGACTACAAGAAAATGTTCAAACAGGCAAGTAAACAGGTCTCTTGTGTCTTGATTATAAATTGTAGTATAGCCATTTATAATGACATTAACAGTCATTTAGTTTAATATAAGTTACTAAACCATGGAATATTACCCTTGGCAAATACTGGGTTACTTACTATTCCTGGCTGATCATTTAGTTCCTAGTCACGAGATGGGCTGAGTTTTTCATGTTCTCTCTTCTTTACTTCCATAGACGTGGATGGATAACATGGGGAGGGCTGGTGAGATGGAACTCAAGCCCTTCAGTGGAGAGGATTACACATGTATCACTTTCCAGCCTGATTTATCTAAGTTTAAAATGCAAAGCCTGGACAAAGATATTGTTGCACTAATGGTGAGAAGAGCATATGATATTGCCGGCTCCACTAAAGATGTCAAAGTCTTTCTTAATGGAAATAAATTACCGGTGAGTATTTCATTGGCTAAAGACATAAGGGAATTTGTGATCATTGTCAAAATGCAGAAGTGATTTTTTTCCTCCCAATTTTTCCCTTATCATTTCCCCAGATGTGTTTCTTTTCTTTCTTTTTTCTGTTCTCTTTTTGTTTGGTCTTTTTGAGACAAGGTCTCGCTCTGCACTCTGCACTTCAGGCTGGCCTTAAGCTCACTTTGTAGCCCAGGCTGGTCTTGAACTCAATGATCCTCCTACCTCAGCCCCCCAAGTGCTAGGGTTACAGGGGTGCGCCACCACACCCAGCCCAGATAGGTTTCTGAAGAAAGAATGGGATAGACTTTTTTAACCAAGTCATTTTAAACTCACAGAAGAAATTGCTTTCTCAAAGAAACACCTAATCCCCCCCGCCTTTTTTTTTTTTTTTAAGGGGAAAGTGTTTATTTAGCTCAGAGTTTGTAGAGGTTTTAGTCCATAATTGCTGCAGTGCAGGGTGGCTCCACAGAGGAAAGCCAGTTCATGGCAAGCAGAAGACAGCAAAAGCAAGCAAACAAGGGTCTTATGCCCTTCTTCTTCTTCTTTTTTTTTTTTTTTTTTTTTTGGTCTTTTTAAGGCAGGGTCTCGCTTTGCAGTTCAGGCTGTCCTTGAACTCACTTTATAGCCCAGGCTGGTCTTGAACTCAACGATCCTTCTGCCTCAGCTTCCCAAGTGCTGGGACTACAGGTGTGTGCCACCATGCCGGGCTATACCCTTCTTTAGTGATCATTCTTTTAGCCCTGTTAGTGAACATCATATCGTTAGTTTTGAAAAATCCTCATAGTCTATTATGACTCTACTTCTTGTAGCTTTTTAAAATACCATCACCTTTAATTCCTTTGCAGGTGAAGGGGTTCCGCAGCTATGTGGACATGTATTTAAAGGATAAGTTAGATGAGACTGGCAATCCGCTGAAAGTGATACACGAGCAGGTGAACCACCGCTGGGAGGTGTGTCTGGCAATGAGCGAGAAAGGCTTCCAGCAGATCAGCTTCGTCAACAGCATTGCCACTTCCAAGGTAATTTGCTAAAGGTTCTAACTGTTTTTACTATGTACAAGAGACAAATATTTGGCGGCCTTGGTTTAAAGAAGCTAAATACATTGTGTCTGCCTGTTATGGCAGCTGTGAGGGTACCGAGGCTGACGGCTGCTCTCCCTCCGCAGGGCGGCAGACATGTTGACTACATCACTGATCAGATTGTGGCCAAGCTGGTTGATGTAGTGAAGAAGAAGAACAAGGGTGGGGTTGCAGTGAAGGCACATCAGGTACGGTGTGGCAGCACCTTCTTCTTACTGAAGTCAAGGCCAAAGACAGGCCATAAATAAAGCATGAAGGATGTTTTACTGACTTTGTATCAACAACTCTCACTGCAGGTGAAAAATCACATGTGGATTTTTGTGAATGCCTTAATTGAAAACCCAACCTTTGACTCTCAGACAAAAGAAAACATGACTTTACAAGTCAAGAGCTTTGGATCAACATGCCAATTAAGTGAAAAATTCATCAAAGCTGTAAGTACTTCAAGAGAAATAAAAATAGAAACACCTGACTATATTCTAGTGTTGCCCCGCCCAGCTCTGCAGATTTCCTCCCACACTATAAGTTTCCCCTATCTGAAAAGGAAGTAAAAAAGCTTTTTATTTCTAATCTTACCAAGACCTTTTTATCCCATCAATATGCCTATATTTTTTCCAAGTACATACAAACTGAATTAGTTACCTCCATACTCACCACCTCACATACAAGGAACTCCCATTCCCCAACAGACTAAAATATTTCCTAACTTAGTTAAAAAAAAAAAAGCCAGGTGTTGTGGCGCATGCCTATAATCTCAGTACTCGGGAGGCTGAGGCAGGAGGATCATTGAGTTCAAGACCAGCCTGAATGGCATAGCAAGACCCTATCTCAAAAAAAAAACAAAAAAAAAACCCAACTACTGGGTTGTATCAAAAATAAAGGTGGGAACCCTTTCTCTAACATAAGAATCATTTCTTCAATGCTTGAGTATCCTCCTGCCACTATCTCTTTCCTGGATTGCTGTAGTAGGTTCTTAACCTTCTCTTGTATCAGCCCTTTGTTCGCAGTCGTCTTGTGCAGCCTTTCTGTGTTCAGGCACATGCTTGTCTCCAGCCTCTTGAAATCTTTCAGTGACTTTCACTCAGGAAAGGTGAATTCCATTTCCTCAGGAAAGCCTTCCTTGTTTACCCATGCCCCAGCCGAGCTGGCGCCAACATAACATTGCACCCATGTTGCCATCATTCAGTCATGGTTGGCATCATACTTGTAATTTCTGCTCTTCCACCTTCCACTACCGTAAGATCCCTGAGGATAAGGACCTTGTCTAATTTGTTTTAACTATTGTACCTCTAACAAGTACTCAGTGGCTAGCACAGTATAAGAAAATAGTATATGTTTATTGAATGGACGAAAAGCCTCGTAATAAGGCAGGAAGGTCCAGAAATTACTGTGTCACTCTTAGTCAGAAATGATTGTTCTGTTTCTTAATCTTTGAATTATTTTATTTTCCAGGGGGCTTCATTTCTATGCTAGATTTCTAACAGAACCCTTCTTTCCTAAAATGAACCTTGTTTTCAGGCAATTGGTTGTGGTATTGTAGAAAGCATCCTGAACTGGGTGAAATTTAAGGCCCAAGTCCAATTAAACAAGAAGTGTTCAGCTGTAAAACATAACAGAATCAAGGGGATTCCCAAACTTGACGATGCCAACGATGCAGGTACACACTTAACAGTGTTTCCAAACTTTAAATTTTGTGTATCAGTTGTTTTATTAAAGTATACCATGGCCGGGCATATAGCTCAGCAACACAAGTGCCTGCCTGGCAAGCGCAGGGTCCTGAGTTCAATTTCCAGTACCAAAAAATAAAATAAAGCATACCATGGATATTTTTCACTTGATACTTAAAAGGTGAAAGGTTTATGCGATCTGAAGAGAAACCAGAGAAACTTGATATTTAATATCCAATACAATAACTTTGTTTAAAATCAATTTTTAAAAAATCAATTTTCTGTAAAATATTTAAATCACTTTCAATTTGGAGTCATTATATATAATGTTGAGATAATTATTTTGGGATATAAACTAAGAATATTTACATAGAATGATGTATTACCTAAAAAGTACGTTCAATATACTCTGATCAAAGGAATGTGTAGCAGTAGTATAAGTATTATGAGATACTAATCTAGGAAACGAATACAGTATTCCTACTTCCTAAGACTCCTGGGGGGCACCTGACACTGAGTAGTACCAGTACCAACCCTGTATGTATGATGTTTTTCCTAAATAGACATGTCTGTGATAAATGCACACTGAGAGATTAACAACAGTAACTACTAGAACAGTTCTAACAATATATTGTAACAAAAGTTATAAAAGACACACTGTCATTAATACTCCTCAAAACACTCCCCCTTTGCTTCAAAAATATTTATCCCATTATTCTTGCTATTTTCTTTTTGGCAAGAAGAAGGGGGCAGGGTCTTATTTTGCAGTTCTGACTGGCCTTGAACTGACTGGATAGCCCAGGCTGGCCTTAAAATCATAGCAATCTTCCTGCTGCAGTTTCTCAAGTGCTAGGAATGCAGGCATGAACAACCACCCCGGGCTTTTGCATTTTCTGAAGGGGTTCTGGAAGTCCTCTTTCATGAGTATCCTTAGGTGTGCTATTGTGGCTGCCTCAATGTCCTGAATCCTAGCCGGGTGTGGTGGCATACGCCTGGGGCTGAGGCAGGAAGATCGGGGAGAGTTCAAGGCCAGCCTGAGCTACAAAGTGAGTTCAAGACTAGTCTGACCTGCACAGTGAGACCCTGTCTCAAAAAAAGACCAAAAAATGTCCCGAGTCAATTCAAAATGGCTAGCTTTTATGGTCGTTTTGCCTTTAGGGAAGAGTCAGAAGTAGCCTGGTGCTAGCTCTGGTGAGTAATGTGGGTGAGGACACTCCCTCATACGGCTGTGGGGCCGCCTGGCTGCTGGATGGTGCTCAGCACTCGGCAGCAGCATTTGGTTTTGGTCCCAAGCACCATAACAATGTCTTCCAAACTGCCGCAAAAGAGGGCAAGAACGATGGGATGGGTGTGCTCTGAGTGTAGGGAGTGTATATTTTACTGTAGTAGTTTTTAATTTATATATTGACTATATTTTGGTCACACTGCATATGTCTTATACCGTACCTACCATTCTTAGGGTGTGAGGTATTCACAATACTTAGGCAGTAAAAACGGTAAATGGGAAGCCATTGTTTTTTTTGTGGTTTTTTTTTTAATTTTTTTTAAATTTTTTTTTTTTCTGAGTAAAGATGAGTATGTATTCACTTTACAAAGAGATGGTATTAAATTGTCATAAACAGCTCCATTGATAGACAAATACCACTGTACACTGCACCAGCAACGAGCTCAAACTGCACTCCCAATACGCTCTCATGGCTCCAGCTCTGGGAGGTGAGCACAGAATCTCATTCTGCCACTGATGTTTAAAAGTCCCTCAGAGATAAGACAGTTTTGTTTTACATATTCACAGGTGGGAAAAAAATAAATCCATCTGCCCAACCCTTCCTTAGAGATGGGCTTTTATCTGTGTGTCTGCCTGTGAGCACTAAGCAAATCCTGGCTCATTCTTTTAAAATAAAACAAAGTAAACTGCTGATAATTTGAAAAAGCTTTTGTAGCACACCAAAATACTTATTTATACATACATAAAAATCTTGAGTCAGATTGATTATTTTAAAGATAAACAGACACCCTAACACTGCCAGGAATGGGTAATGAAAAGGAAGAAAAACATTAAATTACTGAATTATAAAAATATTTCCTTTGGAAAAAAAACTAACAAGGTTATCATTAATATCTAAAACAAAAGGAAAAAATAACAATTGTTCTTTGATCCATTAGTAATTTAAATAAAAATGAAAACCTTTAAAAGCAGCAATGACTGAATTTTTTAAAAAGTTGCAAGTAATGAGCATTCTATACACTTGATTCTTTACAGGCAATTTGCAGTGACAAAAAATCCTTAATATGGCTAAGTCTTTAGTTTTTTAATTACCATAATTTTTTTGTTCCTCTTAAAAAAATATTTCACATGACAGCTTAAAAATAAGTGGTTATTTTTGGGAAGCACTCCAAATACTCAATCTGACTTGTCAGATTAGCATCGTTAATGCACAAACTAGGGATACAGGTGACGTTTTTTAACATGGGAAGCCATTGTAATACAGTGTTCGACTACTGCATAAAGGTTGTTTGGGTGTAAGCACTAGGGTGATGCAGTCGGTCTGGTACCCCTGACAGCTGCTAAATGACTGACAGACAGCAAGCACAGTGTGAACACAGTGAACAACAATAACAATTCATGACTCAGGTGGGACTTCGTGAGGTTTCATCACACTATTCAGAACATTGCACAATTTTAAACTTACGAATTGTTTATTTCTGGAATTTTCCATTTAATATTTTTGGACCATGAAACTATGGAAAGCAGAACCATGAAGAAGGGAAGACTACTATGGTTTTTCTGTAATTACTGTGAACTTTGAAGTATGTGTCTAACTGGCTCCATTTTATCCCTAAGTTGTGTTTTATCTGAAGGCTATTAACAGTATTATCTGAATTAGTATATTTGCAGTTGAAGTAAACATGCTGAAATTAATTAGCGTATTTTTATTTCAGGAAGCCGAAACTCCACCGAGTGTACACTTATTCTGACTGAGGGGGACTCGGCCAAAACTTTGGCTGTTTCAGGCCTCGGCGTGGTTGGAAGAGACAAATACGGGGTTTTCCCTCTTAGAGGAAAAATTCTCAATGTCCGAGAAGCTTCTCATAAACAGGTAGAGTTAAGACTCGGTTTAGAGTCTAAGTCCTGTTCACCATCGGGCTTCATGCTGGTGTTTCATTTCCTCACTGGGCATTCTGAGGTACAGCTCAGACAGGTTGTTGTTACTTTGAGAAATTGGGTGTGTTGAACATGTGTGAATAAATGTGTGCACTTGTAGCATCTCTTAACAGATCTTTCATTCTTAATAAAATGCAGACTGTGACAGGTGTGGTATACTCCTGTAATCCCAGCTATTCAGGAGGCTGAGGCAGGAGGATTACAAGTTCAAATCCAGCCTGGGAAATTTAACAGGACCTTATCTTAAGTTTGCAAAAGGGCTGGGGTTGTAGCTCAGCAGCAGAACCTGTATTCAATCCGAGAACCACACACACAAAATAAAAAAGAAAGAAAAAAATAACAGACTAATAATTCAAAATACTAGCGTTCAGGAAACCCCAACCAATGTATACCATTATTATTCTTTATTATTTTCAGAGTTATAGACAAAACATTACCCGTTTTTTGGTATGTGTTCATTTTAGATCATGGAAAATGCTGAAATTAATAACATCATCAAGATTGTGGGCCTTCAGTATAAGAAAAACTATGAAGATGAAGATTCATTGAAGACTCTTCGTTATGGGAAGATAATGATTATGACCGATCAGGTCAGATTTCTTAAGAAATATTTTAAACTATTGAACTAAATTAAGCATTTATTGTTGTTTTGTTTGATTGTTCTCCTATTTAAAAAATTTGTGAAATTCAACCACAGCTTTTTAAGATTCGTAACAATGGTTTTGTGCTTTTACTTTCAAATATTTTTTAGGACCAAGATGGTTCCCATATCAAAGGCTTGCTGATTAATTTTATCCATCATAACTGGCCCTCTCTTCTGCGACATCGTTTTCTAGAGGAATTTATCACTCCCATTGTAAAGGTACGGCAGTTTATACAACAGAGCATTCTAAGAGCCCACTCCACAAACCTTAATAAAAACATAGCCCCACAATGTGTGGTGGTAGCTGGAAACCCCCAATGTGCAGAGGTACATCGATGTTCTTTACCATAGGTGTCTAAAAATAAGCAAGAACTGGCATTCTACAGCCTTCCTGAATTTGAAGAATGGAAGAGCTCTACTCCAAATCATAAAAAATGGAAAGTCAAGTATTACAAAGGTTTGTAAGGAAACCCATGTGGAAGTTCTCGAGTTCATATATCATTATGCAAGGCTGTGTGGGGTGACCTGGTCTCCTCGGCTTTGTAGGTTTGGGCACCAGCACATCAAAGGAAGCGAAGGAGTACTTTGCAGACATGAAAAGACATCGCATCCAGTTTAAATATTCTGGGCCTGAAGATGATGCTGCGATTAGCCTAGTAGGTTTGAGTTGTATTTTGCAAATACATTGTAATTTTTGAAGGCACTACTTCAGCTAATCAGTTGAAACATGTAGATTTTTACATGTATTTTATAAAACAGTGTTGCTAGTAAGCATATCACAGAAAAGAACCAGATATTTTAAGAAATAAGGTTTCATTTTTTTTTATAGAAGAAATTTTCTGGAACCTGTTAGTACCAGTCACAGCTTTTTCATCTTCTAACTTCTAGGCCTTTAGCAAAAAGCAGACAGACGACCGAAAGGAGTGGCTAACGCATTTCATGGAGGATAGAAGACAGAAGAAGCTGCTCGGCCTTCCAGAGGTGAGTGTTCAGTGGTTCCGCAAAATGCGCTAGTTCATCAACACAGGATTTATACTGTAGCAGATTAAATTTACTAAGCAGTTATTTCAGTAAGAAATCTAATAAGTAGTTTTAGCGCTGGGGATATAACTCAGTGGTAGAACATTTAGCTAGCATGCACAAGTCAATCCCCAGTATCACCAAAACCCCCCCTATAATTATGCTATTGTCAGTGCTAGATCACATGTCCAACACTGTTCCTATAAAGTTATATCGCAAAATTGAAAAATCACCTAGTAGCATAGTATAAAGGGTGAGGGTTACTTGTGTTTGTAGCAATTCTGGTGTGAACAAAGCAACTATACTTCTAGTCTTATGAAAGTATAGCACAGATAATCTATGCATGGTGTACTTGATAATGATATATAATATACTTGGTAGTAATAGATGATGGTTACTAGATTTTATGGTTACTGGTTTATATATCCGCTCTTACCTTTTCTTTTTTTTTTTTTTATTACTGGAGAGTTGAATCCAGTGGTACTCCAGCACTGAACTACATACCCAGCGTTTTGTGTGTTTTTTAAATTTTGAGACAGAGTTTCTCTTAAGTTTCCTGGGAGGTATTGAACTTTCAGTCCTCCTGCCCTAGCTTCTCTTGCCATGTGCCAACATTATCACTATTTTAAATTTTAAAAAATTTATTGTAGCACCAGAGATATCACTCAGCGGCACAGTGCCTGCCTGGCAAGCGCAAGGTCCTCACATAGGAGAGTGCATACATACGCATCTAGGGTTTGTGTAAATTTACATTGTGATATTCACCTGACAAAATTGCCTAATAGTGCATTTATTAGACTGTATCCCCATCATTAAGTGATGTGTGTGTTTATAAATATTTTATTTGCCCTGCTCCATAAGTGTTTTGGGCCTGAGAAAAGTTATAAAGGCAATGTATAGTTTTTCTAATGTGTAGCAATTAAGTTTGCTTTGTCTTCAAAACATAAAATACTTCTTCTGCCTAATTATAATTTTGAGAAATGTAAGAATAAGAAATGCCTTAGTTTTTTTGTACCAGAAATCAAACTCAGGGCTTCACGGTTGCCAGGCAGGCGCTGTGCCACTGTGCTATATCCCCCGCCCAAGAATCACAGCCTGCTCTGCACAGTGAGTTTAAGCTCACACTGAATTACATAGTGAGACCTTATCTAAAAAAACCAAAACAACAACAGTAAAAAACACCTTAAAAATAAAAAAGAAAGTTTTGGGCTGTTATCTATTTATTTTTTCATTGTCAGAATCTTTTTTTGTCTGTACCCTGAGTAACTAGTTTGAAGGTAATGATACAGAATGTATTAACTATTGTTATCCTCTTACTTTGTTAGGAAATTTCATTTTGTTTTTTCATAAAATTTTAAAGAAGAAACAATAATTGTAAGAAGTTTGTTTTATTTTTGTCCTCAGCATTATTTTTGGGTTTGGGGGAGTGTGTTGGTGGTTTTGTTTTTTGGTTTTTGAGACAGGGTCTCACTATGTAGTTCAGGCTGGACTTGATCTCATTGTGCAACACAGGCAGGTCTCAAACTTGCAGAGATCCTTCTGCCTCAGCCTTCTGAGTGCTAGGATTACAGGTTTATGCCATCTCACCCAGCCGTACTCATCATTTTTAAGGCTAGTAGTTAATTTTAAAGCAAATCATGTAACACTTTCTTCGGTTCCCTCAGGATTATTTGTATGGACAAACTACCACTTACCTGACATACAATGACTTCATAAACAAGGAGCTTATCCTGTTCTCAAATTCTGATAACGAGCGATCTATCCCATCTATGGTAGATGGTGAGTTCCAGTTTGTTATTCTATTTTATGACATGGAAATGGATGCTCAGACATAGTTCATTAAAATTACTGATGTTTTTTCTTCTTTCATTTTAAAAGGTCTGAAACCAGGTCAGAGAAAGGTTTTGTTTACTTGTTTCAAGCGGAATGACAAGCGAGAGGTTAAGGTTGCCCAGTTAGCTGGGTCAGTAGCAGAAATGTCCTCTTACCATCATGGTGAGGTAAGTGCAGTCTGCAATGTTTCCTGGAAGCACCGTAGCAAAAAAACTGCAAAGCTGGGCATGGTGGCGCACACCTGTAATCCCAGCAACTCGGGAGGCTGAGGCAGGAGGATCGTTCGAGCTGGAGACCAGCCTGGGCTACACAGCTCAATGCCAGCCTGAGCTGCATAAGGAGACCCTGTCTCAAAAAGACAAAAAAAAAAAAAAAGAGCTGGGGATGCAGCACAGGCTGAAGGTCCTCAGCTCAGTCCCTAGTACCACAGCAAAACAGAAGCATCACCTACAAGCTTCTAGAAATTTTAAATGTAATGGTTGTGCTACTTACAGCTTTAAAGCTGTATATAGTGAGGACTCAGTAAGTATTTACCCAGCTTAAATCTGTTGAACGCCTACCTTGTACCATCTACCAATTTCAGGTGTCTCCTTCTAGACCAGGGGTATGAAAGTAAATACAAATACATTCCCCAACTTCAAGGCGTAATCACAATTTAGCCCGAGGGTGAGCGTGCACTGTAGAATGAATGGACACCTACTAGAAAGAAATAAGCCCAGTATTGTGACACAGACATGGAAATACTTCATTTTCCTGACGGAAGGACAAGAACTTTTCCTTCAAAGTTGAGTAGAATTTGATAGAGATTAGTGGAAGTCAAAAACCCTGAACCTGGGCCACTTCCACCACCCATTCATATGGGAGAAGGAAGTGTAAACATCTAAGCCTCATAAAACTTTGCATGTTTGCAGTGAGGCTTGATCACCGTGATAGATACATATAATATATTTAGGTTACTGAATCTTTCCCTGCAGATGTCACTAATGATGACCATCATCAATTTGGCTCAGAATTTTGTGGGCAGCAATAATCTGAACCTCTTGCAACCTATTGGTCAGTTTGGTACCAGGCTGCACGGTGGCAAGGATTCTGCTAGTCCTCGATACATCTTCACAATGCTCAGGTGAGTATCCTTTCAATTTCTAGTGAAGGGCCAGGGATATAGTACCAAAAAAAATTTTTTTTTCCTAGTGAAATTGCTACTTCTAAGTTTTAAAGCAGTGTGAGATCACAATTTTTAAAAATTAAATTTATTAGGGGATATGTAGTGAGGCCAGGGATGCTGCTATAAACACCCTATCAGATACAAGTCAGCTCCTTACAACGAAGAATTACTGCTTGGCATGGTGGCTCACATCTGTAATCCCAACAGTCTTTTGGAGACACAGTCTCACTATGCAGTTCAGGCTGGCCTTGGCCTCACTTTGTAGCCCAGGCTGGTCTCGAATTTGCAACAATCCTCCTGCCTCAGCCTCTCTCCTCCTGCCTCAGCCTCTTGAGTGGTGGAATTACAGGCTTGTGCCACCACAACCAGTGCTCAGCAATCTGAAGGTTGAAGCAGGAGGATCCCTGAGTTTGAGGCCAGCCTGAACTACATGGTGAGGCCCTGTCTCAAAAACAAAACAAAACAAAAATCCAGTCCAGAATGGCAACAGTGCCAAGGTTGGAAAACCCTGAGGTAGAACTTAGATCTATGAAAACATTGCTTCTTTATCAATATGACAATTAAAATTTTACTTCCTCTATTAGTTTATAGGAAGTATGTTACAAATGGTTAATTTTCACTTCTCACCTTCAACCTTTCAGCAAATTGAACAGTTATTAATGACTACCCTCCTTAAAATGCTTCTTCCTTTGGCCTCTGTGATAATAGATTGTTGGTACTTAATAACCATTGTTGGGTTCTTCTCTGGCCTCCACTGAATTCTGGCCTGTCCCAAGGATCCTTCAGTTACATTTCTGCTAGCTATATTCAATTCCCAAATGACCTCCCATCCATCCAGTCTAATACCTTTAAACCTCTACAGTCCTAGCCTGGCATGGTAGCACAGGTGTCTTGGTTACTTTTTTCTCGTTGCTGAGACAAAACACCCAACACCCAAAAGGAAGGAAGCAAAGGTTTATTTAGCTTACAGTTTGTGGAGGTTTCAGTCCATACTTGGCTGATTCTGAAGCAGAGTGGCACATGGCAGAGGGCAAACTGTTCAGGGCAGCAGAGCACAGCAAAAACAACCAGCAAAAGGGAGGAATGGCTGGAAATAGCCTCCTTTTCTCCCCTACATTGTAAACAGCCTACCCCCAGCCAGGGGGCGTGAACCTCTCACATAACCTCCATGCCCTCCTCTTCCACAGGCTCAGGATGTATACAAAGTAAGCACCCTGGCTTCCTGCTGAATCACAGAGTTAACCTTTTAAACTTCCCAAATTAACACAATAAACAACATCCCAGAAGGGTAAGGGCATGTCCTTTTCACCCCAAGATTTACAACTGCTGAGTTACTTAGCCAAACCTCTAGACTCCCCAAGGCTTATAATTCTAGTGCTGTGGGAGACTTAGGCAGGAGGATCACAAGTTCAAGCCCAACCTGTGCAATTTAGCAACATAGCAAGACCTTACCTCAAAATTAAAAATTGTGAAAAGGCAGGAGATGTGGCTCAGTGCAGAGCCTCTGGGTTCGGTCTCCAGTACCATCACCGGAAACCAAATGCCATTCCTGACCTCTCGTTAGAACTCTGACAGGCTGTAGTATCTGATTAGCCCATTAACGTTTCCCATGTAGCTATCTAATAAGTTCCTCAAACACAAATCCAAAGCCAAATTCTTCCTGCCTTTGTAATAGAATTCTACAGTTCTGTTCACTCAGGCTAAAAACTTTGGAGTGACCATTGCCTCCTTTTCTTGACACTTTTTTTTATGGAAAAAAGAACAAAATGTTAATTCTACCCAATTCATTAGCAAATCCTATGGGGTCTGCATTGCGGAAAACTAAGCTACCCCTAACTCATATAAGCTGTTGTCATATAATCTGTCCTTTCTCGTAGCGGCCAATAAATTTTTCAAAAGTAGGTCATTCTGGGTCAGGACCTTCCACCTGCTCATTTAGGGTGAATTTAGCTAACCATGCCTTACATGATCTGTGCCCCACCCCACATGTCTTTTGGTTCCTTTTCATCCTATCTCCCCTCCAGCTGTTCTGCCTCAGCCTTTACTCAAATGTGCCAGGCACATTCCTCTGCAGTCTATCTGTAACATTTTTTCTTAAGAAACGGTCTCAGTGTATTGCCCAGGCTGGCCTCATAATTCCTGGGCTCATGCAGTTCTGTCTCCTGAGTTGCCGGTGCTACAGGGACACATGCTGCTTGCTCCTACTTAATTTTCTTCTAAGGCTAAGCATCCTACCACTTAACAAAATTCGATAATTTTGTAAAATAATATCCTTGCCGGGCATGGTGGTATACACCTATAATTCCAGCACTGGGGAGGCTGAGGCAGGAGGATCCTTGCAAGTTCAAGACCAGCCTGGGCTACAAAGTGAGCTCAAGCAAGACGCTGTCTCAGACAAATGAAGTAATACACTTTGGTTTTTTTTTTTTCTTTAGCCCTTTGGCTCGGTTGTTATTTCCACCAAAAGATGATCATACGTTGAGGTTCTTATATGATGACAACCAGCGTGTCGAGCCTGAATGGTACATCCCTATCATACCCATGGTGCTGGTGAATGGTGCTGAAGGGATTGGCACTGGGTGGTCCTGCAAAATCCCCAACTTTGATGTTCGCGAAGTTGTAAATAACATCAGGCGTTTAATGGATGGAGAAGAACCGTTGCCAATGGTAACTGTTATGAGTGTTAAGAACCCCATTTTCCCTCTGGATTCAGTTATTGGACTGTATGACTAAAGAGAATGCAAATTTATTTCACCTTTTATATTTATTGTTGAACAGTATCTTAGTTACTCTCTTGTTGCTGAAACAAAATGCATGACACCAACATTGAAAGGAGGAGAGCTTTATTTTTTAAACCATAAGTTAACAGGAGGCTCACAGTTCTGTACAGCTCTCAGTTCATAGTCCTCTGCTCCCAGGCAGGGAGCCATGAGAGAGGGGCCTGGTAGAGGAGGAACAGCTGGGCACAGGCAGAAGACAATGAGCAGCAGACCTTCCTCTCCCTTTTATTGTACCCGGCCTACACGCCGCTTGGTTGGTGCCGCCTCACCCAGAGTGGGGCTCCCCTCCCCCATAACCCTCCGCCCCAACCACCCTAGACCATTCGGCGGGCTGACCCAGTTATCTCACACCCATGATCCAGCCACCTCCCAAAAGCCCCACCTATGAGTGTAAGTCATGACAAACACTTTGATTCCTTTCTTTAGAGTCATACTTAGAAAACTTTTTTTGCAGTTTTTTAGTTTTGTCCTATGCTCTAAAAATGCATTTACTTTTAAAATCAATTCTTTTGTTACTAAGTTTGTTATAATAAATATGCTAGCAACTCATACAGTTCATACAGTAGAAAACATTCTTTTTCAAAATACCACCTTAGCTTCCAAGTTATAAGAACTTCAAGGGTACTATTGAGGAGCTGGCTCCAAATCAATATGTGATTAATGGTGAAGTAGCTATTCTGAATTCTACAACCATTGAAATCTCGGAGCTTCCCATCAGAACATGGACCCAGGTAAGTAATTGTGTCTTTCTTTCTTGATTCTGTGCTGGGGAGACTTTTTTGCACTATTGTTATTAACTATTGAGGAGGCTCCTTACAAAAGGATTGTTTGCTTCTTTAGACATACAAAGAGCAGGTTCTAGAACCCATGTTGAATGGCACCGAGAAGACCCCACCTCTTATAACAGACTATAGGGAATACCACACAGATACCACTGTCAAGTTTGTTGTGAAGATGACCGAAGGAAAACTGGCAGAGGCGGAGAAAGCCGGGCTACACAAAGTCTTCAAACTCCAAACCAGCCTCACCTGCAACTCTATGGTATGTCTTACTGTATGAAAGATACGCGCTTCAGCTTATATGAAAGCTTACTATCCATTTTTAAAGATATCTTTGGCTATTTTTTATAAGTTTTACTGCACTTACCAGCTCATAGCTCTAATCTTCTCCTTTTCCAGGTGCTCTTTGACCATGTAGGCTGTTTAAAGAAATATGACACAGTGTTGGACATCCTAAGAGACTTCTTTGAACTCAGGCTTAAATACTATGGATTAAGAAAGGAATGGCTCCTAGGAATGCTTGGCGCAGAATCCTCTAAACTGAACAATCAAGCTCGCTTCATCTTAGAGAAAATAGATGGCAAAATAATCATCGGTAAAGTTTTTGTAAATTCTGTGTACTAAAAATGTAGTTAGGCTAATCTTTCATTAAACATCTTTGCTGAGAGTGAGGGTGGGAGGGAGGACAGAATCCATTTAGCTCACCTGGTTGCTCATATAGAAATGTCTTTAAGATATCACAGTAGGCATTTATATGCTGAAAGAGAAAGCCTTTCCAAAATTGAGCAATTCTTTTCTTGTGCCAGAAATTGAACCCAGAGCCTTGCACATGCTAAGCATGCTACAGCCCCATCTCCAGACTGTGCATCAAGAGTGATTTGCCCCTTAGACTAGAAGAAAATAGCTAGAAGACTTTATCACGCACGAGGGCTAAGTGAGCCAGAAGCAGAGTTTCGACACAAGCTGGAGGATAAGGAAGGCTGAAAGAAGTAGCTCAGAGCCAGGGTGCTGCCACATGCTTGTGATCGCAGCACCTCGGGAGCTTGAGGCCAGCTCGGGCTCCCCAGCACAACCGTGTCGGGGAAGAAAGGAGGAGGAGCACAGAAAAGCGGAGAAAGGGCAGAGCCCGGCTCTGCCAGAGCTAGCAATGAAAGCAGCTAATTTTAATGAGTTACAATAGCAAGTCCCAAAACACGGTAACACAGGTTACCAAAGTGAGCAAAGGCTCACTTTCTGATGGTGCTCAAAAACGTGCAGCTTGATGATCACATGCTTCAGTATGTATGTAAAGAACCAGCATATCAGCCTTCTTATTTCACAGGTACTGCTTAAGGCAGAGCTAAACTGAGTGGTACTGGACATGACTTGAAGGAAAAGGGAACTTCTTCCTGGCGGGCATTAGGAAATTCTAGGGACTGTACAGTCTTCTTAAAGAACAAATGTCAAGGTCTAAATGTGTGCCCAATTTCAAATCAACTGAAGAAATGTGGTGTAATAGTCGCTTTCCCATCACTGGGACAAAAGTATCTGACATCCACAACTTAAAGAGAGGGAGACTGACTTGTTCACAGGTTCAGAGAGTTCTGTCCATGGTCAGCTGGCTCAAGCCGGGAAAGGCAGGCCAGAAGGGCTCAGCACAGGACAGCTGCCCACCCGTGACAGCTCAGAGACAGAGAGGTAGGACCACCCCGAACCAGGCACCATCTCCCAGAAGACTCATGCTCCCCACAGCGGCTTTATCCATGGTGCTCTCCTGATCCAGTCCCCTCCCGAAAGCACCACCTGTGAACTCAGGAAAGTTTGGGGAGACGTTCTGGATCTCAAGTATAACAGCCAGTACTCCAAAACTCTTGATAGCGAGTAACTCTCACTATCCCTCAAGTGTAATAAATTAACTGCACTGAACACTGAAGGAAAGACAATGGCAAAAGAGGGAATGAATGTATCGTGGAGGACCATGATTAAGACAGCATCGTCAGTCTTTGGGTGAGTGGAACTGAAAATTGGCCCAATTAAATGTTGAAATAAAACAGCAAGCTGGAGCCAGGTGTCATCCCTCACATCTGTGATTGTGGCACTTAGTAGGCTGAAGCAGGAGGATCGCTGTGAGTTCAAGATCACCCCTGGGCTACATAGAAGACCCTGTCTCGAAAAAAAAAATTAAGCAGAAAACGTAAAGGAGGGTTAGGTATATGAAAAACAAAGGTTTTAATTCCCTTCATCCATTTAAGAGTTACAACTAGATCACAGCCTCATTCATGATTGGACTTCCCCCTTGTAATTTACTTCTGTTACTGATTTAGGGAAAATACTCTTCTCTAAACCAGGATGTACAAATTATGCAAAACAGACCGTTTGATCTGTAGTTTTAATATTTTGACTTAATGTGGTAAAACCGTATCCATTTCCCAAGATCTTACTCAAAACCATTATCTCTGTTTACATTTTTAAATAGAAAATAAGCCTAAGAAAGAGTTAATTGAAGTTCTGATTCAGAGGGGATATGATTCAGATCCTGTGAAGGCCTGGAAAGAAGCGCAACAAAAGGTAGTGGCTTGGTGTTCACACCTGCAACCCCACGTGTGTTCGCGTTTTGTGTCGCCTGTGAATTCCGCCTTTTCATCCGCCTCTAGGTTCCCGACGAAGAAGAGGACGAAGACAGTGACAGTGAGAAGGAGGCTGCAAGGGGCGACTCAGCACCGGACCCCGGGCCGACCTTCAACTACCTCCTGGACATGCCCCTCTGGTACCTGACCAAGGAGAGGAAGGACGAGCTGTGCAGGCAGCGGAGGGAGAAGGTGGGCGCTGACCGCGGGCCGCGCGTCCGCTCCATACTGCGCTGTGGGGAACAGACAGCCGTGTGCTGCGTAGCTGTTCCTGTACATACTGACCTAGCTTTCCGGTAATCTTCTAAAGGAGCAAGAGCTGGACACGTTAAAGAAAAAGAGTCCATCAGATCTGTGGAAGGAAGACTTGGCTGCTTTCATTGAAGAGCTAGAGGTACAGTTTGTAATGCCCATGTTAAAAGTTTCATCCAGCAGTGTACTATCCTCCTTCGCAAAGCCTGCAGAAGTGACAATAGAATATAGAAAACCTAAGGGTACCTTCCAAAGTAACATAAAAGGGTAATTACTAAGTGCGGCTTAGAATACAGGCAGTGGTGCCAAGGTTTGATTTCGCTGTTGTTTTGCGGCAGTGGGGACAGGACCTGGAGGCGCCCTACCACCGAGCGATGTACGTCCCCAGCCTTCTGTCCCTTTTTTATTTTCATATTTTGAAAGGGCTCTGAATTACTCAGGCTAACTTTAAACATTCAGTCCTCCTGCCTCAGCTTGAGAAAAAGAAAGAAAAAAACAGGAATTGACTTTTTTAGGACTGAGAAGATAGAGCTCACTTGCAGAAGAGAGCTGACCTAGCCCCCAGGTCCACGCAGGAAGACAGCCAGTTTATTTTTAGGGGTAGCTAGTCATGTAAGTTTCAGAAGATCCTTTCTAACTTAACACTCCTGAAAACACTTGTTTATCAATGTTTTTGCTAACAAAAAATCTGATTCCACACATGTTAAATTTAACGTACAAATTAATATTTTTACTGTGCAGTATAGATGTCCGATCCCTTGGAATCAATTGATTAGATATGTGTATGTACATATTTTATCCTTAGATCACAATTTCCCCTTTTTTATGTGCAGAACAGGTAAGTTACAGAATTTGACCAAAAAACCAGTCGTCTTTGTCTCCAGCTGGCTGTTGAAAGCGCCTCAAAATTACACCTTTACCATTGAGGATGTGCTTATCACAAATCTATCTTCAGATGGAACAAACTTAAGTCAGTGTCATTATTGCATTTTAGCTGCGCAGGCTTTGATTACCTTCTAAACTTGCTTTCATAATTAAAACCTTCTTGTAGGCTGTTGAAGCCAAAGAAAAACAAGATGAGCAAGCAGGACTTCCTGGGAAAGGAGGAAAAGCCAAGGGGAGAAAACCACACAGAGCTGAAGCTTTGCCCTCCCCAAAAGGAAGGAGAGTCCCTCCTCAAGTGACCATGGAGATGAAAGCGGAGGCGGAGAAGAAAACGAAGAAGAAAATTAAGGTGAACACTCTTGAAAAGTACATGTAAATACTTTAAGCGTATTTATACTTAAAATGTAATTTTTAACCCCATGGTTTGAAATTTATCCTACATCTCACTGTAACTTTAAGTACCAGATTTTTTTTCCTTTCTGTTTTTGAGACAGGGTCTTGCTCGGCAGTTCAGCCTGTCCTTGAACTCACTGTGTAGCCCAGGCTGGCCTTCCGCTCACAGCAGTCCTCCTGCCTCACCTCCCGAGTACTGGGATTACAGGTGTGCACCACCACGCCCAGCTTTAGCACCTTTTTTTTTTTTTTTTTCTTTTTTCTTTTTTCTTTTTGAGACAAGGTCTCACTACACAGTTCAGGCTGGCCTTGAGCTCACTTCGTAGCCCAGGCTGGCTGTGAACTCACAGCAATCCTCCTGTCTCAGCCTCCTGGCTGGCACCTAATTATTTTTAATATTTAACTTTTGAAAAAAATTGCATGCATACCTCTATTTAGAGCTCTTTTTCTTTTTTCCTTTTTTTTTAAAAGACAGGGTCTCACTATGTAGCTCAGGCTGGCCCTGAACTCAAAGTAATCCTCCTGCCTCAGCCTCTCAAGTCTCTCAAGTGCTGGGATTACAGGCAGGACCATGCTGGACCTATTCAGAACTTTTTTGTTTTGTTTTGTTTTGCGGTACTGGGGATTGCAATCAGGACCTTGCGCTTGCTAGGCAGGCACTTAGGCCACTGAGCTATACCCCCAGCCCTATTCAGAACTCCTAGCCAAAACCCAAAGAAGAAAGTCTTTGACCATATATATATTTCACTGCTGGTTATTCCCAGTAATAAGATGGCAGAGTGTGACGTCTCTGTCTTGCTGTCCTTTAGAGTGAGAACGCTGAAGGAACCCCTGTGGAGGACAGTGGGGAACTGGAAAGCCTGAAACAAAGACTCGAAAAGAAACAGAAAAGAGAAGCAGGTATTGCAGTATTTTAATGGCAGTGACGGGAAGCAAAGATGAAAGTGTGTCTCGCACATCCACGTGTTTTACGGAGTTGGAGTGGGTGGCGTGGAGGAGGGCCTGTCTGTGTTAGACCTGAGTGATCCTTATCGTGACCTTGGGATTTGGCTCGTTCTAGAAGAGATTGCTTTTAAATGAGATAGTCCATTGATTTGACAACTTAAATGCCTTAGCTAGGATCTCTGGAGACACCCACCCGTCTGTTAGAGCTCGCTTTCTCGCTAACCAAGACGCGCTGGATGAAGCGTCCTGTTCCATTAGGCTCCCCTGCAGGAGTTTCGTCGGCCCTCTCCCAGAGCCAGCTAACTCCTGTCAAACGTCCAGGCCTTGTCTCAGGCATCTCTTTCTGAGAGAAGCCTGACTGCACGTCTGCGTTGCAGCTGCACGCGCAGGGCGTTGATGCCGCCCAGGCTGCGCGTCCTTGAGAGCGGACCTGTGGGAGCACGTCCTTCTCAGTGCTGTAGTCCCGGCACCCACAGTGCCCAGTGGAGACCTGAGCTGTGTGTGAGGAGTGGGCGTAGGAAGCTGAGCCTGGCTGTGCCAGTGAGTGATTTCTCTCCTGTCTAGGTACCAAGGCAAAGAAACAAACTACGTTGCCATTTAAAACTATCAAAAAAGGAAAGAAGAGAAACCCCTGGTCTGATTCTGAATCAGATATGAGTAGCACTGAAAGTAATTTTGATGTCCCGACTCGAGAAGTAGAGCCACGGAGAGCTGCAGGTGAGGGGCTGAGGGAGATCCCAGACTGTGCTGACAGATGTGAGCGCCCAGAAACTTGAGAGGGCTTCGTTGCAGGAATTTTTTTTTTTTTTTTTTTTTTTTTTGGTCTTTTTGAGACAGGGTCTCACTGTGCAGTTCAGGCTGACCTTGAGCTCACTTTGTAGCCCAGGCTGGTCTCCAACTTGTAACGATCCTCCTGCCTCAGCCTCCCAAGTGCTGGGATTATGGGCGTGTCCCACCACGCCTGGCTAGAATTGATTCATTCATTTATTGTTTTTTGAGACAGAGTCTATGTAGTTCAGGCTGGCCTTGATAGAAATTATTTCTTAAGCCGGGTGTGGTGGTGCATGCCTGTAATCCCAGCACTTAGGAGGCTGAGGCAGGAGGATTGTTGAGAGTTCAAGACCAGGCTGAGCTACTAAGTGAGCTCAAGGCCAGCCTGGACTGCATAGCGAGACCCTGCCTCAAAAAGAAAAAGGGGAAAAAAATTACTTCCTAGAGTGGTAAATTACAGTAAATACTTGAAAGACTGAAACATCTTTTAGGAGATTAGATAGAGGCTTACGTATTCATGACGCGTTATACCAGTGTGTGCATAGTGGTTTTATTGCCCTCTTTGATTCCTTACACATGTATATTTTTAACAGCAAAAACCAAATTCACAGTGGATTTGGATTCAGATGAAGATTTCTCAGATTCTGATGAAAAGATTGACGATGGTGACTTTGTCCCCTCGGATGCGAGTCCTCCTAAGGCCAAAACTCTCCCGAAGTGAGCGTCTTTACAATGGGTTTTACCAGCGTTGTCCTTAATAATAGGCAGTATGATTTTTGTTGTTTGATACACTGAAGAGTTGGTTATCAGCATTTTTTTTTTTCCTAGACTTACTAAAAAAGAAGCAAAGCCACAGAAAAGCACCGTGTCAGGTATGTGTTCAATAAAACCAGTGAGACATCTCCCCTCACTGGGACACGCGGGTCCCGCTCGCAGGGGTCCAGGTACTTTGAAGGTGAGCTCAAGTTCGCAGTAGCACTCTATTGCTGTAGTTTATTAGGGTGAGTTTTATACGTGAATATGTTGCACATTTAAAATACCAAACACAGTACTAACCAGGTACTCTGCTGGGTGCTAGAGCCACTGAAAATAAAAAGGGTTCTTGGAATAAAAAATTCAGAAATTAGAACAAAGTTGTAAGAGTGGTGAAAATGTTGCAAGAAGGTCTTTAACAGAGGAGGCGCGAGCCTGCGTGGCTTCCACTCCTCTCCTTGGCTTTTGAAGTGACTGGCCCCGAGGCGGAGGACGCCGAGCACACGGAGCCGGCTTCTGCCGGGTTCCCTGCCGAAAGCAAAGCGACAAAGCCGGCCCCTGAAAGAAGCGCACCTGTGAGGAAGGCGGCCGGCAGAGGTAACCCTGGGGCTGAGGCGGGGCGCACCCAGCCGACTCACCAGCTGCCCCAAGTCAATGTCAGTTTTTTCCCTAAAAATTACTGACATCGCAGTTAGACCTTTTTCCAGTGGAAGCTATTTCTTTTAGATCTATAGGAAAGAGAGTTGAAAATGAGTGTGTTTCTCAGAATTACGGCCACTGTCGAGCTCATCTCTGTGACAGGGAAATGGCGATAAGCAGTTACAAGTGTTCAGTCTTAAAACATAACTTAAAAACTGAACACTTGAGAGTCCTTTGGTTCTCTAAAGTATTTCTAGATGTATCAGGTTGTCTTTTCCTAAAGCAAATGTCCTCAGTCATGAAGTCACTAAGGAAAGCCCACAGTGGCCGGCCCTGATAGGCGCCTGGGTTGGCTGCAGGTCGGTCTGCTGCCTCCACTGCTGACACCAAAAGAAGGGCAGCAGCGAGGGGGGCCGGGCGGGACGCGGCCGCCAAGGCCAGGGACCCACGCAAGAGGAAGCCTTCTACTTCTGACGGCTCGGATTCTACATCTGAGAAAGGCGCTTCTAAAGGGGCCATCAGCAAGGTATTTCTCCCTGTTTTATTCTTTTGTTGCTGTTTGGGGGGGTCTGAGGAGGTGGGGTGCTGTTCCACAGGGCTGCATTTCTAGCCCTCTTTGAAATTTAAGGTGGGGTCTCACTAAGTTGCGCTGTCTGGCCTCGAATTTGCAACCCTCCTGCATCAGCCTCCCTAGAGCTGGGATTCGAGGCGTCCGCCACCATGCCCAGCATGCTTTGGGTGTTTTGAAACACCTGAGCACTTGCTCTTGATTTGACATCTTTTTGAGAAAATATTGTAAACTCCTCCTCCATTAGTTTTTCCTATGTATCATTTAGTTGTTACAAAGTTAATGACCTTATTTAAGCCATGAGATAGTTACCTTGGACCTGTTTCTTACCACTTGGTAGAAAAATAAAAGCCTGAATTTGCAGGGTAGGAATGACGCTGCTGGGAGTGCAACGTGCAGATCACTGGCCTTTCTCTTTAGAAACCCAAGGCGGAGAGCGACGACTTCCACCTGGACCTGCACGCGGCAGTGGCTCCTCGGGCTAAGTCCGGGCGCGCAAAGAAGCCGATAAAGTACCTGGAAGAGTCCGATGAAGAAGACCTGTTTTGAATTGTGGAGATTATTTTATGGAATGGTTTTACTGAGCCCAAGACTGGTTTAAAAGTTACCCGAATGTCTTCATTTCCTTCCTCTGAGTTCAGTTTGGGAAGGTGCTTTTAAGGCAGAACCATCATCAAAAGAAAGACTAAAGCGGCACCTGCAGAAGTAGAGCCTAAGTGCCCGTCGGCGCGAGCATCGCGTGCTGGCTCTGTCTCCCTGTCTTCGTCTTGCATGTTTTCTTTGATCTTTAAAACGTGACTTTGATCTCTTCCTGGACTCAGCAAGTTACGTGGTCACTGCAGCGTAAGACATTTTGTCAACCCTAAGCTAAAAGCGGAACGCTTAGACTTAAAGTGTGACTCTCCCTTCATCCCTGTCCCCACTAAACCTGAGGCAGAGCACCGTCAGTTGTGTTTTATCGTAACATCACAGGTGGTACCCCTCACACAGAACTCGATACTTCTAGTATAAATACTCCACTCAACCCTTTCTGGGCTAAATTTTTGCTTAAGCAATGAAAAATTGCTCGTATCCATTTAAATTCACCAAGGGTAAAGAAAACCACCTCGACCAAGTCTGCATGACCTCACCACAGTGGGCAGGACTGGGTGGCACCAGCACCACTGCCTCTGCTCACCTGTGCACATGTGGCCGGGTCAGAGTCCTTCCGGAGCAGATCTCTAGGGAGCAATGGGCAGCATTTAGTCGGGGTGGATGTCGCGCACGGCAGTGGCCGCTCACTCCGCCCTGGGAGTCTCCCGCGTTTAACCTGTGAACCTTCTAAGACCTGCCTGCACTGTTACATGTTCCTTGAGTGCTGTCCTCAATGTTCCTGTAAATATTTACTGTGTCTTAGCTCATTTCCAGAAGTTTCATACTGTAATAAAATGTTCCAAACATCGCAACTTATGCTTTCCCTTTTTAAAAACCTGTACTAAGTAGGCCTTTTTCTTATGTTAAAATAAGTCTTTTTTCAGACTATTCATTTAATGGGCTTAGTGCTAGGTCCAGGAGCTGGATTCCGTGATTTAGTGAGGAACAATAAATATTTTTTCTTCCTTTTGGTTTTTGAGACAGACTCACTATGTAGTTCAGACTGGCCTTGTGCTCAACCAGGTAGCCCAGGCTGGCCTCAAACTTGGAAGTGACCCTCCTGCCTCAGCCTCCTGAGTTCTGGGATTACAGCTGTGTGCCCCCACACCCAGCTAAGAACAATAAATATTCTCCCTGGGAGTGTTTTCATGGCTACTAAATTCTTCATCACCTCCATACTCCATTTAATTTTAAGTAGGATTTGGTTTTGGTTATATTTGCAATTCTGGGGATTAAACCAAGGGCCTTCAAACTTAACTACATTCCAAGCCATTTTTCATCATTTATTTTGAGACAAATTATTAAATTATCCAGTGGGACTCAAACTTGCAATTTTTCTGTCTTAGCCATCCAAATTCTGGAGTTACACGTGTACACCAGGTATGACAATTGTTTTGTTTTTTGTAGCTTTTTTTTTAAGGTACTGGGAATTGAACTCAGGACCTTGTGCTTGCCAGGCAGGCATTTGTGCTTGCCAGGCAGGCACTTGTGCTGCTGAGCTATATCCCTAGCCCCTGTGGTCTCTTTTTGGGACAAGGTCTTGCTACATAGTTCAGGCTGGCCTTGAGCTCACTTTGCAGCCCAGGCTGGTCTTGAACTCACAACCATCCTCCTGTCTGAGCCTCCCGAGTGCTGGGATTACAGGTATGCACTATCACACCAGCTGCCAATACTTTTAAATATATTTTTGTCTTTTTTGAGACAGGGTCTCAGTATGCTGTTCAGACTGGTCTTGACAATGATTCTCCTGCCTCAGCCTACTGGAGTGCTGGGATTATAGGCATGTGCCACCACATTCAGCTGTATGTATCTTTCAAAATGATTTCCAAGCCAGGCATGGTGGTGCACACCGTAATGCCAGCACTCCCGTAGGCTGAGGCAGGATTGCTATGAGTTTGAGGCCAGGCTGGGCTCCATAGTAAGACCCTGCCTCAAAAAAGTGATTCCTGGGCTGGGGTTATAGCTCAGTGGAATAAGCGCCTGCCTAGCAAGCGCAGAGTCCTGAGTTCGATCCCCAGTACCGCCAAAAAAAAAAAAAAAAAAAAGTGATTCCTTCCTTTAAAAATCAGCTTGATATTCTAATCACCCTGCTTGATGGTATCTATGAATTGTACTGGGGCAACTGGCAAATCCACTTAACGCAAAAGTGCTAAGTAAACCTACCTCCTTCATCTCACAAAAATTAAGGTCAAGCAGTTTTTTTAAAAATGAAACTTGGTGCTGTGGATCAAGATCAGAGCTTCACTCATGCTAGGAAGCACTTTGCTACTGAGCTACACCCTTCAGTCTTAAGATTTTGTTTTTTGAGACAGGGTCTCTATATGGCCCAGGCTACCCTCAAACTCAACACAAACCTGTCTCAGCCTCCTGAGAGTTGGGCTTATAGGCATGCGCCACTATACCCAGGAATCTTAAAGTTATTTAAATTAGAACTCTTAAATCATGACCAGAGATATAGCTCCTGCCTCGCAAGCACAAGGTCCTGAGTTTGATCCCAAGTACTGCAAAAAAAGCTTAAAATCAGGTGTGTGCATATACCTGTAATCCAGGCACTCGGGGAGGCCGAGGCAGGTAGATTAAAAGTTGCAGCCCAACCTGAGAAGCTTAGTGAGACCTTGTCTCAAAACTTTAAAATGGGGATGGGAATATACCGCAACACTGGCAAAAGCCCTGGATTCAAGTCCCAGTACAAAAAAATTAAAAATCTGAACATATGTGTGTCCAGTAGCATTCGCTGAGCCAAGTGTGGTGGTGCATGCCTGTAACCCCAGCACTTGGGCACCTGAGGAAGGAGACTCACCACAAGTTGGAGGTCAGACTGGGTTACAAAGTGAAACCCTATCTTAAAAAAGAAAAGGATCCTGAATAATTGTATGAAAATTGATCCAAACCAGGCATGGTGGCGCCTGCCTGTAATCCCAGCACTTGGGAGGCTAAGGCAGGAGGATCGTTGCAAGTTCAAGACCAGCCTGGGCTACAAAGTGAGCTCAAGGCCAGCCTGAACTGCATAGCAAGACCCTGTCTCAAAAAGACCAAAAAAAACTTCCCCAAAACTTGTCTAACCAAACAGTGGCCTTCTTACTGCGTGTAAATTACAGCAGTGAAGTAGGGAGAAGCTACACTATATAGTATAGTGCTCAAAATATAAAGCACTCCTACTCAAACTGGTGCTTCAAAATTCTTTTTGAGACAGTTTCTATGTAGCCTAGGCTGCCTTAAACAGGCAGCAATCCTGCCTCAGCCTCCCAAGTGCTGAGATGACAGGTGTGTGCTCTACACCTGTGTACAAATTGTTCAGGGGTCTTAAGTGTGTATTTCTCACAAGTTCCCAAGGGATGTCTGCCACAGGTTGTGGACCCTACTTGGACTCATGAAGGCATAAACCAGGCATGTGCCACCACATCCAGCTGTATGACAAATGCCAAGTCATTAAGAACTGTGAACCAAGGCTTCTCAATACCCATGAGCATCCTAGAGACTGATGGGCCCACCCGGACCTGCTGACTCAGAAGCACTTGGGTTGGCTTGGGTTTGTGATACTGGAGACAGAATCCAGGGCCTTGTTTTTGTCTTGAGACGGTGTCCCAAAGTTGACCGAGCTGGATTTGACCTGTGATCCTCCTGCCTCAGCCTCCGAGAGTGCTAGGATAGGAGGCCATGTGATGTTGAGAGCCACTGCCAGCTGCACCCACCACAGGTCACAGCTGAATGTCAGCTGGCTCTCTTCGGATGTGATTTGGGTGGGTTTTACTTTCTGTTTTTGGACTTTTCCAACAGTTTACAAAAATAGCAAATATTTTCTTTCAAAATGAAAATGACTGTGTCTTTACTGGTCATAAAGTAACATACGGATTCCGGTTCTGACGGGGAGGAACTGGCGCCGAGCCAGGAACAGATCAGATGTTCTCTTTCCCACATGTGCCAAGGCTCTGTAAATCCACACAGGCTGACAGGAAAATCCCAAGGCCCTGGGTGCCTACAGAGTGGAGAGTGTGTCCTCAGGTCTCTGTGCTGCCACAAGGTCACATGGAGGTCATTTTTTTTTCTTTTGAGACAGGGTCTAGATGAGGCTGGCCTCAAACTCAGGGTGATCCTCCTGCCTCAGCCTCCCACGTACTGGGACACCAGGTGTGGCTGCCATGGCTGGCTTGCATTTTTCTCTGTACAACACCCCAGAGGACAAGCGTTCCCAAGCTTTGCCCTTCCCCCACCCCAGCCCCCAATTTGCGTGATTCTGGACAGCTGTGATGCTGATGAAGCCATCTCCAGACTAGGGCTTTGGGCGGGGTCCTTCATCCAAACCACTGGCCCGGGGCCTGTGCCTTGCACGCACTGCGTGGTCCTCAGCATCCGTATCAGCAGGGGGAGGTGAGTGAGTGGGACACGGTGGCTAGCTCCTGCTCGGCAGGACTCTGGCCTGGGGTGACAGCTGGCGAGATCACAGGCCCTCGTGAATTTTCATGCAAGAAACCCACAAGAAAAAGAACTAAAGCCAGCCTTGATGCAGCACACCTCTCATCGCAGCATTTGGGAGGCTGAAGCAGGAGGATCACAAGTTCGAGCCAGGCCTGAGTAACAGTGACTTAGCTAAGACTGTCTCAAACTAAAAACTAAAACAGGGGAAGGAGCTGGCCGCAAAGGCCCTCAGTTCCAATGCCAGGACTGAAAATAAATGACTTTTAAGTGCTGGGGGAGCGCAGAAGACAGAAAGTCCAGTCCTACGCAGAGGGCGGCAGATCGGTGGGTCCAGGCGCCCACGCGGCATCCCAGCGCAAGAGGCGCTCGGCGTGCCGGCTCTGCGCAGCATCAGCAACACCTGCGCTATCAGGAAGGAGATTGTGCGGCCTCAGGCTCGGGACAGTCGGGGATCTCGGCTCCCACCCGCCCGCTGCGCTCCCCACAGAAGGGCGGGGTCGGGCTGGGTTTTTCCAGGCTAGGCTACAGGGACCCCACAGCGCCCCTGCCGCACATCCTGTTTCCCGCCTAGGGGCCCCAAGCTCCGCTGCTACCTTTGGACTCTGTCCAGGGCTGCGTCCCCACCCAGGCCATTCCCAAGGGACCTCTACAGAAGGCAGAAGGTGACCGGTGGCGCCCAGCAGGGCTTAGCCCGGTGTTTCCAGCCTGGCCCCTTCCCAGCCCTTCCTGAAAACCGTGGAGTCCAGTCCACAGATGGAAAAGCAGACAGGTCCCTCTGCCTGATGACAAAGGACGTGTCACCGAGGAAGGGGATAGGCCCAGCCCACCTCCACGACTGCACCCGCCAGCCTCAAGCAAGGCCCAGGGTCAGTCGGGCCCAGAATGTCCCCTGGGAAAGTCAGCCATGCTGTGCAGACCGGGACCTGCTGTGCACCTACTGCACGACGCCCCCGCTTCAGCTTCCCCCGTACAGTGCCCTCCGGCAGGGGTTTGGGGCTCCACCAAGGCAGGCTGCACAGGTGGGGCGGACAGAACATCCCCCTGCTGCGTCCCCATCCATCACCTCTCCCGGGGCAGTCAGAGGAGAGCTCCATCCCGGCCTCCGGGGGGCACGGTGGCACACACCTGTGATGGTACCACTCAGGAGGCTGAGGCAGGAAGATCAAGAGTTCAAGGCCAGCCTGGGCTACACTGCCTGGCCCTTCTTTAAAAAACCAAACAACTAACCGCAGATGTTCACCCCGGTAACTGCAACCCCCAAAACAGGAAGGCGAAGCCTTTGTTCAGGACCAGCACTGGCCCCACTTCACGCCCCGGGATTTTTCCACCTGGTGCTTTCCTGGTCACAGGATGGGGACTTGAGTACAGTGGGGCTGGACAGATCAAAACTTGGGGCCAGCTGGCCGGGCCTCCTGGGGTGACAGCCGGGAGACCCCGGGCCAGGAGAGCCGGCCTCGCAGGAGCAGGGCCCGAAAATGCGGCCTCACCACCAGCGCTGAGACCCGGGTGGGGGCCGGTGGCCGCAGTGGATAGCTGGTCCCCTCTGCGCAGGATGTGGCTCCGGATGACCCCATCCCCGTGTACAGGCGGAGGCAGCCCCGGGACACGGCTGGAGTGGGAGGGATGGACACAGAGCGCCGCCAGGGTGGAGCCGCCACCACAGGGTCACCCTGTCTGTCCCTTTAAGAGAAGGGGGAGCGCGCCCCTCTGGCACCCTGTCCTGTCCTCCATCCTGGCCAAGTCCAAATCCGAAAGGGAAAATGAAAGAGGGACCGGGAGGGACAGGTCCCAGCCGGCGCCCCGGCTGCCGCGCTTCACCTTGAAGGCCCAGCCCCGGTCCAGGGTGAGTGGGGTCGGCGCGGGTCTGGGGGTGTCGGGGCCCTGCGGGAGTGGACGGGGGCCAGGGGACGAGGCTCCCCTCCGGGGGTGAGGAGCCGGGGCCACCTTGCTGAGCCGGGTCCTGAGTTCGGGCAGCGGGCCAGGAGACACAGTGCGAGATAAGGGGCCGGAGGGGCCTCCGGGTGCCCGCAGTGCGGGGGCTCCCTCGGGTCGGGGTCCGGGGCACAAGGGCCTGGGGGGTCAGGCGGGCGCCAGGCCCCTCCCGGGCTCCTCGCCCCGAGGCGCGGGCGCCCCTTCCTGCCCTGGGACCCAAGGCCTGCAGCCGGGCCTCCCCGACGGCAGGCCGGGCGGTTCCGAGAGCCCTGACGGCCGCCGCGCCCCCAGCGCCCGCGCCATGGCCGAGTGGGCCTTCCTGGGCTCGCTGCTGGACGCCGTGCAGCTGCAGTCGCCGCTGCTGGGCCGCCTGTGGCTGGTGGTCATGCTGATCTTCCGCATCCTGGTGCTGGCCACGGTGGGCGGCGCCGTGTTCGAGGACGAGCAGGAGGAGTTCGTGTGCAACACGCTGCAGCCCGGCTGCCGCCAGACCTGCTACGACCGCGCCTTCCCGGTGTCGCACTACCGCTTCTGGCTCTTCCACATCCTGCTGCTGTCGGCGCCGCCCGTGCTGTTCGTCATCTACGCGCGGCACCAGGCGGGCAAGCAGGCGGGCGGCGCGGAGGCAGCGGCGGGGCCCCCGGGGACGGCGGGGTCCACGGAGCCCCCGGGCCGCCGCGCGCGCCGCTGCTACCTGCTGAGCGTGGCGCTGCGCCTGGGCGCCGAGGTGGCCTCCCTGGGCGGCCAGGCGCTGCTCTACGGCTTCAGCGTGGCCCCAAGCTTCGCCTGCAGCGGCGCGCCCTGCCCGCACACGGTCGACTGCTTCGTGAGCCGCCCCACGGAGAAGACGGTGTTCGTGCTCTTCTACTTCGCCGTGGGGCTGCTGTCCGCGCTGCTCAGCGTGGCCGAGCTGGGCCACCTGCTGTGGAAAGGCCGCGCGCGCGCCGGGGACGCCCGCCTGGGGGAGGCGCGCAAGCTGCTCCCGCCGCCCGGGGGCGCGCAGAGCCCCGCTTCCCGCGGCGCCCCCGACGCCGACGCCGACGCCCCGCCCGCCTACGCGCGCTCCGCGCCCGACGCCGACGCCGACGCCAGCAGCGCCCGCAGTAAGGCGTCCCTGGCGGCCGCCCGCAGCGACCTGGCCATCTAGCAGCGACCTTGCGCGCCGCGAAAGCCCAGACCACGACACCAACAGGGCTCGACACGCGAAGAGAAGGTGCCCGAGGCCCCGAGCTCGAGGGGGCGCTCGGGACACACGCAGGCCGCGGGAGCGAGCAGGGGAGGAGAGGGCGAACCCACGGCGCTGCCGCGGTGCCCGGCGCTGCCCGCGTGTGGGGAGAGCGCGCGCCCTCGTGGAAGTGGACGTGGACGCGTGGGGAGCTCGTGTGCGTGCCCACGAGAGCCCGTGTGGACGCCCCGCACGCATGTGTTGTGCACGCGCCTGTGTCTCCGGGAACTGTGCACACTGACTGTGCCCGTGTGAGCCCTGTGGCCCACAGGTGCACACACCCGCCCGCGCGTGTATTGTGAACGCTTGCACACGTGCATCGCGCCAGGACTCGACCCCTGCGTCTGCATGGTGCGTGCACACACACGGTGGAAAAGCCCGGTGTGCGCGCGTCTGTGCGCGCGCGGGATCCTCCGGTCCAGCGGAACCCAGCCCCGCGGGCCTTGGGAAGCTGTCCCCTGCCCAGGGGGCCGCGCAGGCGCAGGCACAGTGCTGTTCTCCAGCCAAGGCCCGTGGGGGCGGCAGTGGGGCTCCGTCTGCACCTCCCCCCCCCCGCTGTCCGCCATTGTGCTCAGGAGCCCCCAAAACAGGCTCCTGACTGCCTTTAACCCGGTGTTCAAGACCACCTACAGCTGCCTGAGCACTCAGTTCTCCTCAGCCCC